>JAODKC010000137.1:22551792-22562084 GCA_026777985.1 Mormyrops attenuatus | reverse complement strand
CCCCAGAGGAGCTGGACGAAGTGGCCGGGGAGAGGGAAGTCTGGGTTTCCCTGCTTAGACTGCTGCTCCCGCGACCCAACCCGGAACAGCGGTAGTTAATGGATGGATGGATGGATAATGGAAACAACTCAAAACAGCCGATGACTCAGGGATTCCACAACGAGAGGGCGTGGCACACAGGAGGATCGGACATGCAGGTTGCGACAGACTGAGAAAATCTGTAATTGAAATGGTAGTTTATAAACCCTGCCACAGCTCATAGTGTCCCTCCAGACATGGATTAGGTGGTCACCCTAATCTGAATGTTGCAGCAGAAATCGAGAATTATCTATCCAGGTAGCGTTTATCTCCCATTGCCTTATTTTGGTAAGCCCATGTCCACTGTAGTCTCAGTATCCTGTTCTCAACTTGAGTCAACTATTGCTGTTGTTCTGCATACCTTGGTCATATCAAGTGGTTAATTTAGTTGCATTTCTATATATCTCCAATTATTTCGTAAACTGCAGAATGTTTTATTCTTGTTCAGCACTGGTAGTTTGAAATATAAATGGAAATATAAGTCAAATAAAAATATCCCTTTGCAATATGGAAATTGTCAAGTTGCGTGCGTAGAAGCAGGCGAAGGGAGCCGTGAATGCGAATAAACAGGGTTTATTCAGGGTAACGGGGAACCTCATGGAACAAAAGCACGTACCTACAACAATGACAGATCTGGGGAATGAACTAGAACACAGATTGAAATACACAGGACAAACGCGATCAAACAGGAAACAGCTGGTAACGAGCGGGATTCACACGAGGTAAACGAGGTGGGCGTGCTCCACATGAGGGCTGAACAATCAGTCGTGACAGAAATAGCATGTAACACTGCATGTCTGACATCCTATTAAGTGTTTGTGTGGTGATGGCATAGTCAAATTATAGGCTATTCTTTAACTTTAAATGCACTAGTTAACATCCTATGATCAACTCATATTACGGAACCACCGTTTTCATAGCATGAGACAAAACTCGGGCTATTTTCACTAGGAAAAGACTTTGTTACATAGGTGTTTAGGTAATGCTGTAAAAGATATTATGATAAATATTGCAAATTCACTGCTTTTGTGAAATCACAGTGCAAACTATTAAATTTATTTAAATAGTGGTATGAGGTAGGGATGTCTGGAGCAATACTGAAAGTATCAATTTTACCTGGTAATCAAAATGTTCATATTATTATAGGGAGCAAGACATGAACTATTATCTGGTTGGGTTGGACATAAAGAGAGGAGAGAGGGGAAGGGGCTCAGGCACTTGAAATGATTGATCTGCAGGCCACCTCCCGGCTTGGCAAAAGATGTTATTGTTATGTAATTGTTCAGTTTCGAGATCCATACCTGCGATACCAACTTTGGATTGAATCAAAATAAGATAAGAAAGTAAATCAATGACATCACCCATTCCTAGTATGAGTAACTGTAACAGGCACATGTCTGAAACTGTGGGCCCCTTGGCCCGGGCCATAGGAACTAGTGGGGGTGGGGGGTTTAATTTGTCCCTTCAGCATAATATACTTTTACATCTAAATTATTAAGTTGTGTCCCTCCCAAAAGCAAGCTCTCTCCATTGCCCTTGCCCCTGGCAAAATGTCACCTTAGGTCTCACTCAGTACATTTTGCTGACTGGGTAGATTTGGGGTAGATTTTATAAAGGCGGTATGCATGTTTCTCATTTGCAAGTACATTCTGTTCCATGTTGTCCACCTTCATGCTCTCCGCAATTAGCTCAGTAAAATCAGAGGGTGCTACAAAATTATAACTAATGTAAAAGGCCTCGCTCTGAGTTTGGAGTCTTCATGTGCTCTCTATGTCCTGCAAGTTTCCTTAGGGCTGTTCAGTGTACTCCCACAGTTCAAAGACATGCCATCGTCTCTATATGGCCAGGCTAACAAGTCTTAGGTCAAATATGCAATGCTACAACAGATGCATATAGGCCTAGCAAGTTATAGGGCCAATAGGATAACAAACATAACAGGATAACATAACAAAAAGGATATTATAATGAAAATGAATGATAATAATTATTAGTATCATAATTCTACGAATAAATCATAATAATAATTCATTATTATTATTGTTTGGTATTCTTATTGTTATTATTGTTAATAATAATAATAATATTAATAATAATATAATCGTAAAAAAAATAATAACAATATAGGCATCTTCATCATCATATGTGCTGTGCTTAGCATTAATACCGCTATAAAATGTAATATCCTTTTGGATATGGTAGTGAATAGTGAATTATGTATCGGTTGATGGCAGTCGGGCTACAATGTGAACGGATTTTGTGAACCCTGAAAATGTATGCGTTTTATCATTTTTAAAAGAAGCTGAAAGTTTGGGTAATGCGACCACTAAAGTCATAAACTGAAGCTGCAGTTAGTGAGCACTCTGGAGTGCCAACATCTGCTGAAAGGCTTTTCATGCTAATGTAATAAAAGTCCAGTCGCTGTAGATGGATGTGACTCACCGGGACTTAACTAGAAACAGGGCAGCGTCACTAATGAGGCTGTTCTAATGTGGTGCCTGAGAATGGGACTCTCACTTCCCCAGCCCTCAGACACGTAAATGCATCTGCACAAAAACATGTCATTGCTGGCTTTCCTCACTGTCCGTTGGGTGAAATACAGCTGTAATCAGAGATCACTTTGCAATCACTTTGTGTCTCACCCAATGAAATGTATAGTTTATCTTTATTACTTGTTATGCACTGTAATGTATGGATAATACATGAAAAATGTTTTCCCAGATGAATTTGGGAAAACCATGTTTTGCAGCAAATAAAATTCCAATTAAAGCTATACTTCTTAGCAATATCTAAACACTTTTGGTTGTTCTTGTTCTTCATATTCATTTTTCCTATACTATGTTTGTGCAAATGGAGGACGAAACATGACAATCATATAAATGCATCAATAGAAACATAAATAGATTTAATTTTTCATTTCAAAGATTTTTTTTATCGTTTTTTTATTCCAAAGATTTTTTTTATTCATCTGTATGTAAATGAGGTAGGCAGCCCTAATCCTTTTTCTAAAGCAATATTGGCCAGGAGGACTGATCTACGCTCCATTACCTGGGCCTTGCTTGGATGAGAAGAAATGCTAGCTGACATTCATGTTAGTAATGCTAAGTTCACACTACACAACTTTCCAAGTAGTCAGATCGCTAAACGAGTCATATGTATGGTGTTGCATTTGTGCCAAAAATATGTCGACATGCTCACTGTACATGTAACAAACCATTTGCACTTCTGTTGTCTTAGTACACCTTGTCGTTTGACTTGTATTGTATGTCGACCAAATATGTCAAAATATGTCTTCATGATGTGTCGTTTTCCTCATCACTTGACTGCGTCGTTATGCGTGTCGTCCTGAAGTGTTGTCTGCCTATGCTGTCCTGGATGTGGTTTTGATATGTTGTTCTACTTGCCCTTTGACTGCATTATTATGCATCTCTTCCTGATGTATCGTATGACTGTGCTGTCCTGCATATTGTTTTGATATGTCGTCTCTCCTTCGTTTGACTCCATCGTTATACATGTCGTCCTGATGTGATGTTTGTCTGTGTTGTTTTGCCTCTCGTCCTGCTTTATTATTCTCTCTGTCCCTGACATTCCAAATAGACTAATTCAAGTTTATTTGTATAGCACGTTTTCTTACACAAGATGTGCAGATAATGTAGGTAAATTACGTGACTATCTAGGACTAGAAAGAGTAAAGGAATCCTAACTTGATTTTGACAGACGTAGCCTTTGCGGGTTGTTGAATACCTAAACAAAAACAAAAAAACAAATGCATATTGGAGAATGACTGGTGTATTTGAAAACCTTACAAGATGACGACATGCAGAACAAAACAAACAACAGGGAGAATAATACAGCAGGGGGGTATTTTCCGTAAGTCGCTTAAATCATCCAAGATCAGAAGATAAATTAATGCCAGTGAAACTCATCCTGTTAAGTCGGTTTTTCAAACGCACCGGAAGAGTAGATTAGTCTAGCTGGATCCAATCATCCAAGATGACTGTGCGCGCCCGCGCTGCTTGAAAAGCCCTTACACAGTATATCAAGTCTACAAAACTTGATCGGCAAGTCTCTCATTGGCTTCCACAAAATGGCAAAAACAGGGCTTTTTTTCACGCAATAAGAACATAAGGACCTTTTATTTGAGGGGTATGATGAATTCAAAGATTTAGTATGTACTAAAGGAAACACATCAAAAGCAGCCCAAACCAGAAAAGACTGCTGGCAAAAAGTGGCCGACAAATTTAATGCGTAAGTAGTGTGTAGTTATTCTACTTATAAGTTGAATGTAGTGTTACATGTCCAGTGTATCATTATTATCTTATTGTCATAATTACTGATCAAATACAAGCACAATCAGGACATGGGAACAAGTGAAAGTGAAGAACAAAAATATACTACAAAGTGGCAAACATGATAGGTCAAATATATACAAATCTCTGATGACTTGGAAAGTTGTGTAGTGTGAACTTAGCATTACTAACATGAACACCAGCTAGCATTTCTTCTCATCCAAGCAAGACCCTGGTAATGGAGCGCAGATCAGCAAAGTCCCCCTGGCCAAGTAGTGCTTTGGAAAAAGGGTTAGTGATGCCCACCTCAGTTACATACAGAGGAATAAAAAAATCTTTGGTATAAAAAAAATTCAAAAAATTAAATATTTTTTTCTATAAATCTTTGGAATGGAATTTTTTTTCTATAAATCTTTTGAATGAGGAATTAAATAAATAATTTTTTGTATTGATTTATTTATTTATGATCATGTCACATTTCGTCCTCCATATGTGCTAGGCTAAGTCATGGTGAATTTGATAAAATATACCAGGCAGATCCCAGCTTTAAGGGACCATCACATATTGTAATTGGACATTAAATGGCTGGGCATTTCTGCATCAGTCTAACTATGCAATAATAAAAAGTATCAAAATGTAATACCTATTTATCTTATATACCCACTTGTCCTATGCAAGGTCACAAAGGTGTTAAGCCTGAAGAAACTACAGGAACAAGGCAGTGAATAACCCAGGATGGGGCACCAATCCATCACAGGGCACAATCACTGACCATTTCACATGCATTAACATCTATGGGCAATCTGCTATATCCAACTAACCTTAGCATTATTTTTGATTGAGGGGGAAACTGGAGTACCCAGCAGAACCCCCTTGATGACACTGGAAGAACATGCAAGTTCATAGAGACAATGCAACAATGCTAACCACTGCACTATCCCTATATAAACATTTGTCATTTTTAGGGCTGGCAAATTTGTGATGTTAACAAATAGCATTACAAATAATTATTTCTTTTGATGCATGCGGTATTTTGATACCGAAATGGGAGAATAGTATGAGCAAAGATTATTAGAGACCAATAATATTCCTCCCTGGTTGTAAACAACGTGAGAATTTAGGTTATTACGCTTCACAAAATCCCAGTATTCAGAGCTGAAATCAAAACATTCATTTCCACTCGTTATTTTCTGCTTCTTTCTTTATTTGAACTTTTGCTTGTTCTCTTGTCACAGAGACGCAGAGATCGGCCACATTGCTGTTCTTTTTGGACAACGTAATAATGCTGATGATACAATATGAGGTTAGTATTGCAATATGAAACTATAATGTAGACTATAAAACAGTGCAGAAGGGGCTCATTGTTGTAACACCTGCATGCAATTTGAGTATGTAATAGGGTTGTTTACCATTCAGAACTTGACTTGAGAATGACCTTGAAAATCAAATTCAGTTCATTAATTGGTTGAAAACACAGTGCAGAATCACAATTCAACTATGAATATAAGGAAGTATAATTAAAATGTAATTGATTTCACATAAATTCATATACATGGTGCAGTGTCACCAACTTTGGTCAGCTGGCTGCGATGAGATTTTCAATTCATGGCACACTCATTTACATGTATGTAACAGGTTTATTAACTTGCAAATAGTCTGCAGGGTTTGAAAACTACCCCAATGCTTTTGATGCAGCTAATTTTAGTTTTATAATGGAATAATATAAATTTGCTGTAAGATTTCTTGCGGTAGCGTAAGAGTCAGAAAGCGTGAGTGTCACGCCAGATGCCCGAGAGTTGGCAGCCCTGATAGTGTGACTGCAGCTTTAACAATACAGCTGAATATATCAATATGAATTACACAGCATGTTAACATAAACAGCATACACTGAATCCCATCCCTATCCCCCCAGCCCCAACATGATGATGAATATTTATGTCAGCCAAATGTAGCAGTCGGCCATGCCCCCCTGTTCGAGCACCTGCCTGAAAAGTCTGTGCATGTCACTGTTATTCATAATGAATACCACATTTTGAGGTGTCACCTATAGAATAAATAATTTAACTGTGATTTTGTGTACCATGGTGAAAGAGCCCTTCATACTGTCATACAATTTATCATATTACAACCCTATCCTTCTGACAACCCATGGATATTCACAAGAAAAGCTACTGCATGCAGACTCCTCATAAACGGTAACACATAAACAGTTAAGAATGAAAAATCAATTAATATATGCCCAGGGAAAAGGAATTAATGGGCTGACACAAATCAAATGCATATTGTTAGAACAATTGTGAAAAAGTTAAATATTGGAAAGTCATGGTGTCACACCCTAATCAGCTAATTAACTCGAAAACACCTGCAAAGGTTTCCTGAGCCTTTAAATGGTCTCAGTCTGGGTCAGGAGGCTACACAATCATGGGGAAGACTGCTGACTTGACAGGTGTCCAGAAGACAGTCATTGACACCCTCTGCAAGGAGGGCAAGCCACAAAAGGTCATTGCTAAAGAAGCTGGTTGTTCACAGAGTGCTGTATCCAAGCATATTCATATAAAGTTGAGTGGAAGGAAAAAGTGTAGTAGGAAAAGGTGCACCAGCAACAGGGACAACCGCAACCTTGAGAGAATTGTCAAGCAAAATCCATTCAAGAATTTGGGGGAGCTTCACAAGGAGTGGACTGAGGCTGGAGTCCGCGCATCACAAGCCACTACGCACAGACGAATCCTAGACACGGGCTAGGAATGATGCATTCTTCATGTCGTGCCACTCCTGAACCAGAGACAACGTCAGAAGCGTCTTTCCTGGGCTAAGGAGAAAAAGCACTGGACTGTTGCTCAGTGGTCCAAAGTCCTCTTTTCAGATGAAAGTAAATTTTGCATTTCATTTGGAAAACAAGGTCCCAGAGTTTGGAGGAAGAGTGGAGAGGCACAGAATCCATGTTGCTTGAAGTCCAGTGTGAAGTTTCCACAGTCAGTGATGATTTGGGGTGCCATGTCATCTGCTGGTGTTGGTCCACTGTCTTTTCTGAAGTCTACAGTCAACGCGGCCATCTACCAGGAAATCTTAGAGCACTTCATGCTTCCTTCTGCTGACGAGCTTTATGGAGCTGATTTCATTTTCCAGCAGGACTTGGCACCTGCCCACACTGCCAAAGGTACCAAAAGCTGGTTCAACGACCATGGTGTTACTGTGCTTGATTGGCCAGCAAACTCGCCTGACCTGAACCCCATAGAGAATGAGGCCCAACCAAGTATTGAGTGCATATTCAAATTTTCTGAGACGGTGAATTTTGGGTTTTATTATCTGTAAGCCATAATCATCAAAATTCCAAGAAATAAAGGCTTGACATATTTCACTATGTGTAATGAATCTATATAATATATGAATTTCACTTTCTGAAAGGAATGTCATGAAATTTTGAACTTTTTCACGATATTCTAATTTTTTGACACAGTCTTTTGACATCAAGGGTGTCAAACTGCAGTCCTGGAGGGCTGGGGCCCTGGTTTGCTTAGTTCTTTCCCTGTTCCACCACAAATGATTCAGCTCAAGAGCTTTGTTGTAATTAGCACAAGTAGTTGAATCTGGTGTGGTAAGTGAGGGGAAACCCAAAAATTTTAATTTTGTGCAGGGTGTCACGATTTACGGTCGGCGAGCGGGCGAAGGAGGCGAAGGAGCTCAGGATACGGGAAAACAGGGTTTATTCAGGGTAGACAGGGGAGCATACGGGGGGCGAACACAGGAACATCGACCAACAGCAAGCAACGTTAATGACGGATCTCCAGGACCAAACAGAACACGGACTAAATACATGGGGTGACGAGCAGGAAACGAACAACAGCTGGTAAACGGGAGGATTCCACACGGGGTTAATGAGGAGGTGTGGTCCACAGGAGGGTGATCGGGGCTGGGCATGACACAGGGCTCCGGCCCTCCAGGACTGGCGTTTGACACCCATGGTCTACATGAATTTACAGGAGTGTGAAATTATGTTGGTACCCACTTTCTTTCTGACAAAACTAACTACTACCTCAGAACAAAGCTGAGTCGGAAATATGTTCTTTATTCGACCAATTAGTCATTTTCACATTTAATAGAACAGAGTCTTAGTATTTGATTTTCGACACATGCCAAGTCATTTTAAAAAAGAAAACAAATGAAAATGACTTGGACACAAGTATTATTAGCCATAACTTAATATTTTGAAGACTTAAACTTATCTATGGACTGGGCTGTTCTAATCTCCAGCTTTGGAACTGCAACCGCAAAAGCATGGTCTCCTGAACCTACTACCCTGTACTACTAACACTAGCTGCTTGGCTGAACTTAATGCCAAGTTAAGTTAATGCTCACACTTGCGTATGAAAGTAAAAGAGCGCTGACAAATAAGGGGGTGCCAGCCCATTTAGAGCCTTAAAAACAAGCAACAATATTTTAAAATCAATTCTGAATTGAACAGGAAGCCAATGTAGAGATGCCAGTAGCAGGGTCATATGATCATATTTTCTCTTTCCTGTGAGAAGACGAGCAGCTACATTCTGCCCTAGCTGCAAATGGCGTATAGATGATTGTTCCAAACCCACAAATAATGAAGTACAATAATCTAAGTGTGAGAACATGAAAGCCTTTCTCTAAATCTTTCCTTGGTAAATGGATTGCATTTACATACCGCATTTTTGCTATTCTTCTAAGCACTCAAAGTGCTTCACAGTTATGCCTCACATTCACCCATTCATACACCGGTGGCAAAGGCTGCCATGCAAGGTGCCAACCGGCACACTAGGAGCAATTTAGGGTTCAGTGTCTTGCTCAAGGAGACTTTGATGGGGTCAGGAGGAACCAGGGCTCAAACCTACAACCCTCCGGTTGCCAACCAATAGCACTACCTCCTGTGCCACCATCTTTGCTAATAGTTTATCTTGGGTAAGAGTCTCACCTGAAAAAAGCTGGTTTTGCCGATGGAGCTGATCTGTTTGTCAAATTTAAAAGCACTATCAAAAATCACCCCAAGGTTTTTAACAGTTGGCTTAACACTGAATCGCACCCCAGCTTACCCAGTACCTTAGGCTGACCAAACGCAACAACCTCTATTTTATTTTCATTGAGGCTAAGGAAGTTTAAACTGAGCCAATTTTTACTTCTTTCAAACAATCCAACAATGGTTGCAGTAAACTCTGGCATTTTGGTTTTAAAGACAAGTAAATGTGTATGTCATCAACAAAACAATGGAATGACATATTATATTTCTTAAAAATGGACCCCAGGGGCAGTATGCACAAAGAAAAGAGTATAGGGCCCAAAATCGAGCCTTGAGGAACTCCACAAGTAATTAGTGCTAGAGAAGGCGAGCTCACGTAGCTGAGTCAAGAAACTCCTACCAGTTTGGAAGGACCCAAACATTTTATGTGCCATGCCCTTCATACACACACATTGTTCTACAAACAATAAATTAATTCTGTGATTGACAGTATTAAAAGCAGCAGTCAAATCCAACAATAACAAAATTCGCTCAGAGTTCCCTGAGTCAATAGTTGAAAGAAGATCATTAAAACTCTTAACAGAGTGCTATGATGAGACTTAAAACCAGATTGGAACTTTTCCCAAATGCCATTTTCATTTATATAAGCTTGCAATGGAATCAGTACAACTTTTTCCAATACTTTGGAAAGAAATGGTAATTTAGAAATTGGCCTAAAGTTTGACAGAGTGAAGGGATCAAGATTTTTCCTTTTGATATGAGGTTGCACCACAGCATGCTTAAAGGCAGTCACAACACAGCCAGACAACAAGGAGGTATTACAGTTGAACCCGGTTATGTCGCCGGCCTAGGGGTTTGCAAAAAAGCATTGAGATAACAGATGATCGAGATAACCGAAAACCAATATGGCGGCAATATATTAACATATGCTTGAAATTTCTTTATGT
>JAODKC010000137.1:22528352-22551692 GCA_026777985.1 Mormyrops attenuatus | reverse complement strand
GCAAATTTAACTAGTTTACTGTATGTATTGGTGTCAATATCATTTATGTAAATTAGGAACAATAATGGTCCTAAAATCTGAAGTTGCATTATAAAACTTTGCATTATATAAATTAAACGTGCACATATCTATAAGTATGGCTATCTGCTTGTGTGCCATTTTGATACTGTGGTGAAATAGACATTGTTTTGCAGTTGTTTATTATTAGAACTGTAAACACAATATAGGAACAGTCATAATTCAAACATAAGGCCATGTCCCTAAAAATGTGTTTGAAAAGTGCATGAAAATACTCATTTGCAAAGTAAAAATAAAATATGTAAATAAATTAATAAATACCTAAATGATGTGAAAATGTGTAAAATACAAATTCAAAAATATTCATTATTATTATTATTTATTTTTTCTTCTGAATATCTTGACAAAAATGCCTTAACTGTCACAGGGAGAGCACCACTGTTTTTGCCTTACTCTGGTAGTATACACATTAGTAATGGCAATTGTGGCTGTTTTCCAAGAGCCATTTTATGTGGCTCAGCTCATCAGCTCATCAAAAAGAGCAGACTCATTCGGCTCTCTAACAGCTATTTTAAGGATACATGGCTTACATTTAACAAACAAATTCATTCTCTACATCATGCTCCATAGAACTGTTTGCATCACTTTTATTATAAGAACATTTACTTATGTACTGTCACAGTATCACCCACTTTGGTTAGATGGCTGTTATGAGATTTTCAATTAGAGACAAGTCTGCACATTCATTTACATGTATCTAACAGTTTCATTGACTCAAATATAACTTGTAAACAGTCTGTAGGGTTTGCTTTAGATGCAGCTAATTTTAGTTTTATAATGGAATAATATAAAATGAATATTAAGATTTCTTACTTGAGCGTGAGAGTGAGAAAGCAGGTCACGCCTGATGCACAGGAGTTGGCAACCCTGCCAACTAAATTTGTTCATTTGAAAACACAAGAGGCAATACAGACTTGAATAATGTGTTTTACTGAAAAAAAATTAGTACAACATTCTGAACAATTAAAGATGACTATGCTTTTACACAAATTTTTAAGTATAAATAAATGAATACATGAAAACAAATAATTGTATTATATTGAAATCCAAGGGTAGGATTACTTTGTGTCAAAGGCCCCAGCACCATATCTGTCAGAGTCCTAGCTTCCCTACCATGATTGAGAAAATACATAGTGAATCAACTGTTTGCATGCATAGTAATGTTATACACAAACGCTACCTGGCTAAGTATCCCCCCCCCCCACACCCATGATAGGAGTGCCTTAGCTAACTGTTGAATAAGAGTTCTTTTGAATATCCCATCCGATTTCAGAATATAGGGTGTGGTATGTGTCTTTTTGAGTGGGATCTCTCAATGTTAATGCTTCCACTTTTTACTCAGATTAAAATGACTGATTGTTTTCTCTTGCCATCTTGCCAAACAGTATTATTCAAAGTACACATACTGTTTGAAACCTTTTACTGACCTAAGTATTTCCTATCTTTGTTTTGTTTTATTAAGCATATAGTGGTACATCTTCCAAACAGTAGGGAACTAAGTTGGAGTACCTGTACAATTTTAGTCACATCACCACCCTAATACTGTTATGCTTATTTAGTTTTGACTGAGCAATATATGTGTCGGCTGTCTGAAAATAAACCCTATCCATGTGGGTTCTCTACGAAGATTTTAAAAGTCATGACTTAGCTTTGATCACACATTCCCTTTCTCTTTCCCCCTTTACTTTATCTCTCTATGACCTCTAGCTAAAAGGTTTTCATCGTGCATGTGTGAAAGAAAAATTACAGTGTTGGAGACTTGTAGCTGTGCAATCGCTAAAGCTGCACTCAAGGCACCAGCAAAGGTCATGCATTAAATTAAGCCAAATAGGTCTGGCTTAGAGCACAGATAACTTTATATCTTGTTTTCGGAAGAAACTCCACTACAATCTCATTGTTTATAATTTGCTATTGGCTTTTTCAAATAGCACATCCTGTTTTAAAAAGCCATCCTACCCAGCCAGCATAAAGCTGTCCTCTTCCAGCTCTTATCTTTAGTTGATCAACCAGAATGATAAAATTAAGAACCTCTAGTTATCTGGATGTATGTGAGGCATTACTATCGTTCATTGGCAAAAAAAAGTTCTTGATAATAATAGATACTTTATTGATCCCCATGGGGAAATTGTCTTTATGCCTCCCTCAACCTGCTCTTTGTAGAGTAAGTTGTCTGTGAAGGACAGCCTCCTGTTGGGGTGCCCAGGAAGCTGGGGGTTAAGGGCCTTGTGCAAAGACTTGCAGATGTGCTGAGGCTGGGTTGGAACTGGTAACCTTCCGATTACAGGCACACAAACTTAGCCCACTGAGCCGCACGCTGCCCTATAGGTCATCGTAAGTGTCATTCAAAATCTAATCTGTGAGGTATGTATATTTATTTAGCTTTCATGATATAAATTTAGCTGCTTACTAGAGTGGGAGTCTAAATCCTATCCCAGTTAGGGTACATATATACAGTACAATGTAAAAGGTTAGGCACACCTCTGAATTTGCACTGTCTTCATAAGAGAAGATCACAGCAATATGCCATTTTTATTCTAAAGAAATGTAGACAAGAGGATGTTTATTGAACCAAAATTGTCAGTGTAGCACTATTGAGTTGTATGAAATAAAATAAAAAATGGGATGTGCAAAAGTTTGGGCACCAATTAATTGCATTAATTTGAAGACCTGTAGTCATTCAATACTGACAAGTTGCAGCACAAAACTGCTTTGATTAGCTCATTAGACCTTAATCTACAAAGACAGATGTAACCAATCATAAAAAAGGTATAACATAGCCAGTTGCTAGTTGTGCTTGTCCTTGATTCTCTCTTAGAGAGTGGTAACATGGGAACCTCTAAAGAACTCTCTACTGACCTAAAAACAACTATAATTCATGATTATGAATTAGGAGAAGGGTACAAGAAATTATCACAAAGGTTTGGACTGTCTGTCTTCACAATCAGAAATGTAGTTTGGAAAAATGTGGCAGGCCAAAAATAATATCTGAAAGGCATAGGAGACGGCTGGTTAGAATTGTCAAACACAGACAAACCACAGACCACCACCAGAGAGCTACAACAACATCTTGCTGCTGATGGTGTCATTGTACATCATTCCACACTCTAGCACACTTTGCACGAGGAACAGCTCGGTGGAAGGGTGATGCGCATCTGGACAAGCCAGAAACATTTTGGAAAAAATGCTGTGGACAGATGAGACTAAGGTAGAGCTATTTGGTCACAACCAGAGAGTCTATACATGGTGAAAAAACACACAACATTCCAGGTGAAGAACTTCCTGCTTACTGTAAAATTTGGTGGAGGGTCCATCATATTATGGGGCTGTGTGGCTAGCACAGCTACTGGAAACCTTGTTAACCCTCTGGACAGAGACATGAGATATAACAGAGATTTAGGTTTTTGTTGGTATATGTTTAAAGTTGATTTAACAAAAGATAGAATAATAACATTCTAAGTGGTCTCACATTATGGGTGCTGAGTTTGTGCTGAATAAAAGCACATGTGACACTTTGGGATAAATGTTTTTTAGATAGGTGAAACATTTTAAAATGTCAAGGCATTTCAGACTACCCCAGAAGTGGCTGAGAGGTCTCAGACTCCAGAGGGTTAAAGTTGAGGGGCGCATGAATTCCTACTAGTATCAGCAAATTCTTGACAAGAATGTTCAAGAGTCAGTCACAAAGTTGAACTTATGCCAGGGTTGTATGTTTCAGCACGACAATGATCCAAAGAACCGTTCAAAATCTACCGAGAAATTCATGCAGAGGTACAAGTACAATGTTCTAGAATCCCCATCCCAGTCCCCAGACCTGAGCCTCATTGAAAACGTATGGATTTATTTTGAAGCAGGCTGTCCATACTTGGAAGCCATCAAACCTGACTGAACTGGAGGCATTTTGTATGGAAGAATGATCCAAAATACCACCAGCCATAATTCAGGGTCTTGTCATTGGCTATCGGAGGCATCTACAGGTGGATATTTCAGTGAAAGGGTGCTCTACTAAATATTGATGGGATTATTCCCTTGGAGCACTCAGATTTATGCACCTGCCTATTTTTGTTTATATGCACATTAAATTGGTTCTGTTAGTCCAATTAAAATATTGCACTGTGACATTTTTGAGTCACCTAAATGCTGTGAAATAAAACCCACAACCAGACAGATGGAGACACCTTAAATACACATAGAGTCAAAAGCAGGAATTGAACCCATAACCCACTGAGATAGGAAGCTACCCTGCTACTCAGTAATATACATGAACCACTTTACATATCCACCGCCCCAGCACCCGACTTGAATCAATATAGGCCTATCTAACAATCCAACACCAAGTGAAAAGGTATAAGGTATAAGTTACTAAAATGTTAATACATAAGCAGGGATGGATATAACTGGTGCGCAAGTACACATTCACCTTTAAAAATGATACGTGAAACAATCGATTGTTTGTAAAAGCACAAACGCATACTTCCCTTATGTGCATTTGCGCTCCTATAACCAGAAAATACCTTGCATTTTAACCTGTATACCGCAAATGAAGTAGAGTTAGCATATAATGATTAAAATGCATTATAGTTTGTTTTCAAAGCAGAGTATGACTTTTTGCACATTGCTGTTGATGCTCCAAAAGTCAGCATGCTTGTAGGCAGTGATCACATTTGGCATAACCCATCCATCCATCCATTTTCTGCTGCTTAACTAGGGTTGGGTCGCGGGGGCAACAGTCCAAGTTGGCACTTGATATAATCTCAAGAGCATTATGATTTGAGATATGATGAGTTTTTAGTATTCTTGAGATTAATCAGCCGTGCTCAGTTTCAGCATTTCCTCTTAAACACTGTGTACTCTGCTTCAAATCATCACTACCTGCCTAGCTTAAAATGTGTCTCACATGTCTGACTTCAAAAATGTTTTCACTTATTGGGTCCAGTGGCATCAGGTATTTGATATTTGGTATTTGATAAGTTCTCTGTTTCTCTCATTCTCTCATTGTTTCTCTCATTTCTCTCATTGAACCTCTTGTCAGTCCCCTGCAGCACAACATCAACAGTACTGAAAAACACCCTCTTTAATTCAGATTCATCCTCACACATATTTTTTTTTTGTCAAATAGTCTCTTCAACAAATTAATCTGGGAGAGTGGTGTTCACCCTTCTCATCTTCTTTTGTGGCTTGCCTGGGTTGTATTTGTATTGCTCCAAATTTCTGGTAAGCTTTTCTACACATTCAGGTGCACTTTTCAGAAGTGTGAGAACACAGATCAGATCTGTTTCCTCTGTGGAAATTTGATCGGAGGCTCAAGCAATGTCAGGAATTTTTCCAACATCTGCACAATGAAGTCAAACGCAGGCCCTAAAGTGGCCCAATTAAGACTTGGTGCCTTAAGACATATACCTGCTCCAAACTCTCAATGACTGCCAGTGTCAGTCAGGAGTGAGATGATCTCATCACTGGACTTCAGTATAGCTGTAACAGTAGCTAAGTGTCCAGTTTCTTCAGTATATTTGTTACTTGTTTAAAATTAAATTGTCATGACTCAGACTCAGGGCATTGTTAAAGTAGGTGTTTCTCCTGATTAAAGCTCCAAAAACACATTTGAAAAATTCAGCAGTGATATGACTGGTGATTGTTTGGTAGAAGGAAATCGTTTTTCAAGAAAATAATTTTTCAGATGTATTTTTTGGCACTTGAATCACCACAGAAATGATGCCATTCAATCCTGCTATATTCGAAAGAACCACAATATTTCTATGGCTAATATCTCCATATGCATTCAACTTTGGGGAATTTTTTCAAGCATACCGATGATGGTTTTTCTTGACCAAGATTATCTGGCAGCCCTTCATGGCAATGCCATCACCGCTAGCGTGTACTCCTGTAGTTACATGAGATGATTTGCTTAATGAATTGTTGATAATAGATTCTGGAAACACTTTACTTGAGGGGGCACAATGTAACACGCTTACTTAATGCATTAAGTGTTAGTTACATACTAATCCCATGTTCATTCATCATTAATCAGTCATGACGTTCCATGTATTTCATGAAGGAGCTACAGTAACAGTCAAAGGTTTGGACACACAAACCCACAGAAAGGTTTATTTGTACTATTCTCTATATTTTAGAACATTTAAATACATGAAAACCTATTAATAATATATATGGAATATGTAATGATCAAAAATGTATTAAACAAAAAAAATTGTTGGGGGGGGTCAGCTCTGTGGGTTGGGAGTCAGAAGGTTGACAATTCAAATCCCGCGGTTAGCAGAGTGATCCTACCATTGGGCTCTTGAGCAAGGCCCTTAACCGTAATTGCTCCAGACTGTGGCTGACCCTACTTTCTCTTACTTTCCATGGCAGTTACATGAGGTGGCCTCTTGGGATGCTTTTCAGTTATCCTGAAGGAGGTCCCACATATATGCTGATCACTTATTGGCTGTTTTTCGTCCACTTTCTGGTCAAACTTCTCCACAACCATTTGTACTATGCTTAGGTCAAGTAGCCAGGTCATTTGATGACTGGTACTGTATATTAGTTTATGATTTGTTCTTGAGTAGCAGCTGACTAAGTGATTTGTGCCCCCTCAAGTAAAGTGTTATGAACATTTCTAACCATTAATCCTAATTCAGTTTCTCCATTCTATTTGTTACTTGCTTAAAATGAAATTCTCATGACTCAGACTCAGGGAATACTGCATAAAAATTTATGGTGTAAGTTCTATTTATTAGCTTTCATATACTAGTCTATGACAGAACACCCAAACCTGGGCCGCCCATCCAACATTCCAGGTTTTCTGCCCCCTGACCCCTGAGACCAGCAGTGCAAACAATGCTGGAAACTGGGATCCAGGGAGACTTGGGCCGCTGACTGGATGGACAGCCTCCAGGATGAGGTGAAGCAGAAGGAAGATTCCACAGTAGAAGACTGAAGAACACAGATCAAAATCAAGCAATCTGAAGGGGTAAAAACACAAACCAGTACACATACATATAAAACCCAAAAGATAACACATGAGTGGCATAGCCCACCAGCAGGTGTAAGGTGGCCACCTGGGATCATAAATCCCCTCGCCAACCAGAAGCCCCAAGGCAAAATCCCGTTCAACAGGGACAAAGACCGCCAAGCTACCCATCCACCCAGCCAGTACCTGCTGGCTGCTAATAAACATAAAGAGAAAACCTACTCCATAGGCCCCATAAGACAAACCTTTGACAGGGTCAACTGAGCCCTATACACAAAAGCAACGATGATGACCAAACAATGAGTACTGCTCACTGCTCTGTTTATGTTGGCTCTAATTCAACCCAGCCCAGAACAAGCTCAATTAGTAAACAAGGGGCAGGTGTGACAGAAATAAGCAATAGAATACTGACTTTAACTGTCTCTTACCAAGCATCCTCTTTTTCAGTGTCCAGCAGGGAACACACTACACCCTTCAGTTAACATATGACCAAATAATGTATAAGGGTGGAGTGGTGGCTCTGAGGCTAGGGAGCTGTGCTAGCAATCAGAAGGTTCTTGGCTCAAATCCTGCGAATGCCAGGAGTGATCCTACTCTGTTGGGCTCTTCAGCAATAGCTTTGTTTTGGGTACAACATTAATCTACATCCAGCCCTGCAAGTTTGGGGGTTGGTGGCAGGATTGGGACTCCAGCCACTGAAATGAAAAAGCTAACACCATTCCATTCGGACTAGTGTGGTGCTGAGGTATCACCTGCTGCACTTGGGTCTCATCCTTTAGCTGGTTTGTTGTGTGGTGAGTATGGTAATGTGCAGTAATCAGTGCGTACTCCTTACCTCTCTCTCTCAAGTACTGTACCCACTGATCTGGTAACCATGGTTTCAGTTATCTGTGGTTTACCATGGCCCAAAAAGTTGAGTGCATACAATGTGTACGAGATATTTTTCATTACTCCATCATTCATTGAGAAAATGTAAGAATCCCAATCAAGACCCATAACACATAACTTTTATTACAGTATAATTTTATAACTCTTTTATTTTATTATTAGTTATTGTTGTTGACCTTAGTGTGTAATGTATACATTAAATTTGATCAATTTATCAAGAATTTGTCAGTATTTTGCTGCATCCATTTTTCCTTGCATCCCTTTGATTTTTGTCTCATCTGACCATAACACCTTTCTCCATTTGGCTTCAGAATCTTCAAGGTATGTCCTGGCAAAGCTCAAACAAGACTTAATGTTGTCCTTATTGAGGACTAGCTTTTTTTCTTGCAACCCTCCCGTACAAGTCAGATTTGTGGAGCACTTGTGATATTGTTGTCACATGCACACAATGACCACTCTTTGCTGTAAAGTCCTGTAACTCCTTCAGAGTTGCCATTAGCCTCTTGGCAGCCTCTGTGACCAGTTTCCTCCTTTGCCATCCAGTTTGGAGGGACAAAATGATCCGGGCAGGGTCTGGGTAGTACCAAACACCTTCTACTTATTAATTATGGGCTTAACTGTGCACCTAGGGATAGATCATATCTTTGAAATTCCCATTCCTGATTGGTGCCTGTCCACAACTTTGTCTTGGAGATATTGTGCCTTTCTACCCATAGTAACTTCTTTGCTTTCATTTGTACTACCAAGCACTCAAATGCTCTAGGAGTAGCTGCTTTTTTTTAACTACTCAAAATCATTACAGTTCATCACAGGTGGGCACAAATGACCTTGGTGTGTGATCCAGAAAGTGACTGAGTACACCTGATAGGGTTGACAAGTGCTGTTCTATCAACCTCAATTGAACTGAGTAAATAAAGCAGGACAAATTCAGTTCTGTTGTGTTTTTATTTCAGGCTATAAAGTGACAAAATATGATTTTCTGACAGGGGGTGATTCTTTTCTATACCCACTATATGTATTTAGAAGAAAAACAAGTTATATATGGCCGGCCCACTACCTGTGGTTTCAGCTATCTGAAAACAACTGCATTTTATTAATATTGTTGTCTTTTTCATAATTACGTTTAAGAGTATTCTATGAAAATAATTTGACTGATATCACCAATTTTTTTTTTAAAGTGTGTGTGTGTGTGTGTGTGTGTGTGTGTGTGTGGGGCAGCTTAGCGAAGCTACACAACTAACTGACATAACACCTGAAGCTGGGCCAGCAAATCCATCCATTTTCCGAACATTTATCCAGTACAGGGTTGTAGAAACCTATATCACAAGTAGTGTCAGGCATAAGGCAAAAAAACACCCTAGACCAGGGTTGCCCAATTCCAATCCTGGAAGACCAGAATCCAACACCGTTTGCCGATTTCGCTGCTGAAACATATCTTAATCTGTTAACTATCAGGTTTAATAGGTGTGCCTGAGCAGGGTAATCTGCAAACTCTGCTGGATTTTGGCTATCCAGGACCAGAATTGGGCAACTCTGCTCTAGACAGAAAGCCAGGCTGTCACAGGGCACGGACATACACACTATGTGCAGTTTACCAATGCACTTAGGGCATGTTGATGGAGGAAGGGGGGAAATTTTTAATGTAAGGCATCAGTGCCACCCAATGAACTACTATGTCATCCCACTTGTAACATGAGTATCTAACACATAGATGCATTACATAATATAAACATCAAGAACCTAGACTGATTTATCACTTTCAGTATGCCTTTTTAGACCTGGCCCATCACCATTCGCGTTTTCTGTGAGTCCCACAGTGACATGATGTTTGACAATTCTGCTCTGAGTCAATGTCCCACCAACCTAATTTTCTGCAATCAATAAAGTGCACTTAGGCTACCCCCGCAGGCCCGCCTCCCATTTGAGGAGATAATGTGTTGTTGTTGCCCCCTGTTTATTAACCTTTCTCGCCTTCGGCCCCTGTCACTCACAGGCTCACCTGTAAAATTCCATTCCCATGATAACATCCCTGCTTGCTGCTTATGATTATGCTTGAAGATCCACGGATCCCATAAAAATCTGCCGATGGACTTTCATACTTTTAACTCTCCTTGCCACAAGTTTCATATCAGGGACATGCACTGAGAGCAAAGGGCTCCCTTAGAGATTACCTGGGACTAATGTCCCACCCAGGGTGCACCTCACATCACAGTATGTTTCCCTAGGATAAGCTCCAGATCTCATGTCCTCAGATGGACAAGTGGTCACTGAAGATATATGGTTGGATTACCTGTAAAAAGATTCCAGGAGAATTCTCAAAATTTACATTGGAAATTAATTCAGAACTGAGCTTCAACTCTCCCTTAATGCAACCTGCTCCAGTACATTCCCATGATTGACATTAAAACTGGTATACAATCACTTATTCATGTTCTCTTCATATTTGTTTCATTGCTAACTTGGGTAAAATAAAAATTATATAGTTTCTATTAAAAACATTACTGTCCATGATCACCTAGGCTCCATCGATACTGCATTAGTCCCCTGTGATACAGTAATAATAAAAGTAACTACATGCAGTACTGTACTATACATCAATTTTCACGAAATTTCTTTATTACAAAATTTTTATTCAGTCCAAATGTTTAATATAATAAGCTTTATGGCAGTCCATTTGTAAGTACAAGTTACATCAACCACACCCTTTACTTTGACTAAGCGGTTGGTGAAGATCATTATTTTGTTGTGAGACATAGAAGAAAAACTGGTAACTCTTTCTATGATTGCCATGATGAACACATCCATAACACATTATAATGCATTCATAAAGCATTATAAACATGACCTTATCTATAGTGTATTATAGGTGACAGCTTCATAAAGCATTCATAATGCATCATAAACATGGCTGTAATGGGATATACCTTTTTGTATTTGTGGCCTTTTTTATAAGGCATTATGGATGCATTGTAATGTGTTATGTGTTCACAAATCCTTATAGACATGGCATTCATAGTTACCAAAAAACTTGTAATATTCAATATCATAATTAGTGAGCATATCGATGTATTATTTTATATCAACTTCTGACAATTTTAAGCAAAAAATTGTAACTGTTACATCAGACAGGTACAAGTTACCTCAAGCTGTTTTGCACTGCTGTTGTATTGTATGTAGGGGTGTAACGAGATCTTTCTCGTGGGAGTGAAAAGCGGTCTTGTGAAGGCGCTGCAAATCAGCTGCTGTAAGCATGTCGGCGTCTGACGAAATTACTATAGTTGATGCTCCAGACACTTTTAAATCATTTGTGTGGCAGCATTTTGGGTACCTGGCGGAAAATATAAACGGCAAAAGGGTGACAGACAAAATACGAACCATCTGTAAGCACTGGAGGAAAATAATGCCGTACACAGCGGCTAACGCTACTACTGCAAAGCCATTTGCAGCACCATCATCGCTCTTTACTTAAATCCACTGCACCAGTGAAGAAAGCATTAAAGAAAAGTTTTATGTTTGTTATTTATATTGTTTTATTTATAATCTGTTTTATGAGAAGTCGAATAGGAATAGGAAAGAAGCCTGTCATTTGAGTGTGTTTCTAGGTATCCAGCAGTACTACATAGTGGGAATACAGGTCTGCACCCATCTACAGAACACAGTAGGGTTAGAGGAACTTGCACAAAAAGAAAAAAGAAAGAGAAACAATGAACTGCCTTAATTCCCTAGATATGCCCTAAACCAAAAGAGAATATAGAACTAGAAAAGGAAATGGTGCTTATGCCCTTACTACTGTGGTGACACAACTGTTATATACAATACAAACACCCTAACACAGGAAATGGAAATGACATATGCAACCACTACGCAATATTAAAAGCAGAACACACTACTGAACAATACTGAGCACACAATGATGGAAGGAACAGAGCACAATAAAGAACCAAACAAACACACACACACACACTCACTCACATACACGCACACACACACACACACACACACACACACATATATATATATATGGAGATAAATAAATGAGCAGACAAACTAACAATAAATCATTCTTCTATCTCTCTTTCTCTCTGCCTTCCACCCATCCTCTTTGTGGTCCCCAATGGTCCACTTTAATGCACATTCTGAACATGACATTACTAGAGAGATTACCACACTCATGCAAACTCAAGTCTCCATGCAGGACTGTAGGATACATAACACATATGTGTCAGTATGCAGCTTGGCAGTATTTGGTCATCAGCAAATTTCACTCAGATACTGGGTGGATACTGGGTAAGTATTAGGCTAAGGCACGGGTGTCAAACTCCAGTCCTGGAGGGCCAGAGCCCTGCATATTTTTGGGTTTCCCCTCATTCCCCTGGGCTAAGGAATAAATATAAATGGCCTGATTCATACACATGAACATACTGTATCTCCACCTACACAGTGTGCTGACAGAAATGTGTCTCCATCTGTCGAAACACATTATAGTAATAGTAGTAGCACCAACTTGAGGTGATTGGAAACCAAGTGGGTGTCAAGCATTCTCATCAAGCCTCATTCTCATGCTGCCTATAGGAGCCTGTTCATGTGAGGGACGTGGAGGATGTGGCCACCATCTGTTCTGGCAGTCAGGTGACAGAGGTTACATATTATGTACCATGATAAATTCAATATGTCTTTCAATCCTGCTTTTTGGTTCAAATAGCAGCTATAATTTTTGCTTCTTGTTGGCTCAAAGTGTGCATTTCAGTGTTGTGCAGAGTTGTTTAAAAGGCTTGCAAAATAATAAAACAGCAGTTGTGTCTGTGTTTTGTGCCCACTTCCGTGTTGCACATCAGTTTGGTTTTGTTTTGTGCTTTATTACTCCCTGGTGATTGCTTTATATACATGATCTAGCTTCCAGCCGATAGGATTGGAAGCAGGTGATGGAAGGGGTTAAATAAATGTGAATTGCATTGACAGACCAGTGATGAAACCAAACTGTGGACAAGCACTGAGAAAAGCATTTTATTTAATCAATACAATGTGCATCCTTTTCAAAGAGAAGCAGACACATTATTGCCAGCTAAATTCAATTTATTGGACACAAATCCAATCAGTAAAATCCAGACTATTTAGAATACCTCATAAACAAGCCTGAAGATCAATTAAGCTCTTTTCACCACCACCACCACCACCGCCCACCCTCAGATGCAAGGAAGGGGTTACATTCGCCCAATAAGATTATTGTCGAAGACAGGTATATATATTAAATGTACTATATTAATTAGATGATGATAGAATCATTAAATTCAGGTGTTCAAAAGAGGTAGGGTATGCATGCTTAAGAATGTAAAGTGTTTAAGTGGGAAATCATTATTGTGTGGATGAGAACAGATACAGTTACCCAGTAATAATGAATGGTAATGTTCTGAAGTTAAATTGACAGATGTACTTGTCTGCAAAGAGGTAAATTATTTGAATATGATGTGCATATTTTGTGGTTGTATTCATAAATAAATTCAGAGAGCTTTGTATAAGATATCATAAACCTATCATTTATCATTATTCAATATTTTATTAGCATACATATATCTACACACATTTTTAAAAATAAATACCCATATCAGATTATATATGCATTCGAATTTTCATACAGTGTTGACTGGCTGGTGCTGACAGGGGCGCAGAAGAGATTTTTGAAGGGGGGGGACCAAACAATAAGCCAAAAAGACTCAGCCTTTAATCTTACAGGGAACTGCTTGATGAGGCATTAGGCATAAATTGTGTTTATGGTTTAATACAGTAAACATTTCAATTGACACTGACAAAAAATACACACATTGTTAATTTATAAGCATGGAGTTGCTAATCACCCACAAATAGCCTATTGGAAAATGACCTAAACAACAGACAGTTTTCCCTACATTGGTTTCCAAGTTTAAATTTATTGAGCCGCAATATACTATAATGTTACATGTTCTGTGAGGACACATTCATAGATTTATTTCTTTATTCTAAAAGGCAATTTCAAATTAGGTCAATCTTAAATTAAATCGTTAAAATTAGTCTATATGGGATATGGGAAAAATTATGTTGACAATTGTACCCAATATAGGCTTGGTATATATTATATAGAATTTATGTCTACTTATATTGCTTCCTATTTGAAAGAATGTTGTGACAGATCTTTGTCTATTTCCCGATAGCTCTTTTTCTATACTGCATACCGCTTTGGTCCATGTAACCCAAACTGCATCAGGCACAATTTAAGCACCATCATGGAAGCAGAACATTTTAAAGCCATGTGTAGCCTAATAAAAATTTGTACACTTGTCTACCTACAAAGGGAGACAGAGGGAATGCATTCATGTGGACTCCTACCTGCAGCAACCACGTGCTGTGAGTAGTTTGTGATGGTCGACTCAGGTTGAACATTTAGATATCCAGCTCAATTCAGAGATGCTACTTAGTTTTTTCCCCTCAAAAGTGTGTGCATGTGTGTAGGGGGGATCAGGGTCCATAAAAAACTGGAGGGGGGGGGGGGCTGTCTGCCCCATCCCCCCCACCATCTGTGCCCCTGGGTGTTGATGCGACAAAAAGTTTCAGTGAATGTATGTGTGTGCTTGTGTGGTTCAGCCAGCAAAATATACTTATTGGATAAATATGTTGCCCTGTAGTACGTTGGCTTCCCGTCTTGGGTTATTTCCTGCCTTGCGCCCATAGCTTCTGGGTATTCCCTGGAGCCCTTGTGATCCTGAATAGGACATGTAGGTGAAGAAAATGGATGGATGGCTGGTTGGATGGATGGATGGATGGATGGATGGATAAAAATATCTGGTAAGGAAATAGTTTAGCTTTGAACTGCTTTGTATTTGTCAGTATAAGGAATTCTACTTGATATCCAGCATGAATTATAATCCTATAGTGAATTAAATATGGGTATAATCACTCATTTCATTTGAGAAAAATACCGCACCTGAATTACTTTACAGAAATATGGTGATATATATGGAAATAAGCATCACATGGAGCTGGTGTCGTCCCACACACTTCATGGTGCCTAGACTGACATTGCTAAGCTGCCTCTGGGTGAGTCTGGGAGGTGTCTGTAGGTGTGTACCCTGCAGTGTGATCCTGCCTTGCAGCCAGTGCCTACAAGAACACACTGGGTTTGACCACGGGTTTATAAGGAAAAGCCATCATTAAAAGTGGGCATATATTCTATCATTCTCATAGTAAGCTAAAATTCTGGGAATATTTCAAGAAGCAGTGTTCTTCTTGAAGCCAGAAACAGGCATGATCTTGAGATCATGTCTTTTTGTCATGCTGATGACAAAATAGCATGTTCAGACACAGCAGGGTTGGGGACCGATGGGGAGCGTAATGATCACAGAAGCTGTGCTGCCAAACTGGCATGGGGAAGAATAGAAATCCCTCCCCTCTACTACAAATGGGAAGCTTTCTGACCCAATCATTCTGTAGATTTAATCAAAAATTTAATTAATTTGGTCCCCTTAAAAGATACTAATTAAACAAAACTGAGGTTAAGTTTAAGGGGATGACTTTTAATCAATTTGTTGAAGATTAGCTGCTAATTGCAAAGATCAATTAACATCCCTTCTCAGGGGTCCCCAGCATAGTGCCCTGTGCTTCCTGGTATTGGCTCCATGCTCACCATGCCATGGTACAGAACAAATGTCTATAGAAGATGGGCTGAATAAACAAATAACCTCCATTGTATTTTTTTTCTGTGATATATCTATTGCAGGTTCTTAGTCAATCAGAATTCTCAGGGCAGATGTGCTTTTATTTTGAAGGTTTGTTTTTCTCCTTGCCAGAGTTTTGGGCAGGCTTTGTTTGTTTGTTTATTGGCAACCGGATATTGTTTTTTCCTTTTTTGTAAATAATAAAGACTTCCCGCTCCTTCACGGATGAACAACCTGTCTAATAATAATATATACAATACCATTCAAAAATTTGGGGTCACTTAAAAATTTCCTTGCTTTTGAAAAAACTCAAGTTTTTGGTCCATTTAAATAATATCAGATTGATCAGAAATACTGTGCAGATGGAATCATAGCTTGAAAACATAGTTGGAAATAGCTGTTTTTAATGGAATATCTACATAGGTGTACAGAGGCCCATTATCAGCAACAATTAGCCCTGTGTTCCAGTGGAATGTTGTGTTTGCTAATGCAAGTTTATCATATTAAAAGGTTAATTGATCATTAGAAAATCCTTTTTACACTTATGTTAGCACAGATGAAAATTGTTGTGCTGATTAAAGAAGCAATAAAACTGGCCTTCTTTGGACTAGTTGAGTATCTGGAGCATCATCAGTTGTGGGTTCAATTACAAGCTCAAAATGGTCAGAAACAAAGAATTTTCTTCTGAACCTCATCAGTCTATTCCTGTTCTGAGAAATGAAGGCGATTCCATGCGAGAAATTGCCAGGAAACCGAAGATGCTGTACAGTGCTGTGTACTACTCCCTTCACAGAGCAGCACAAACTGGCTCTAACCACAACAGAAAAAGGAGAGGGAGGTCACTGTGCACAACTGAGTGAGAGGATAAATATATTAGAGTGTGGAGAAACAGATGCCTCATAGCTCTTCAACTGGCAGCTTCATTAAATAGTACCTGCAAAAGACCAGTCTCACCATCAACAGTGAAGAGGCAACTCCGGGATGCTGGCTTCTAGGCAGAATTGCAAAGAAAAAGCCATATCTCAGAATGGCCAATAAAATAAAAAGATATTGGACAGAGGAAGACTGGAAAAAATACTATGCGTAGACGGATCCAAGTTTAAAAGGGATCTTGAAAAAGGAAGGCTATCACTCTATTTTGCAAAACAATGCCATATCCTGTGGACAGCACTTAATTGGAGCCAATTTTGTCCTACAACAGGATAATGACCCAAACACAGCTCCAAACTATGTACGAACTATTTAGGGAAGAAGCAGTCAGCTGGTACTCTGTGTATAATGGAGTGACCAGCACAGTCACCGGATCTCAACTGTATCAAGCTATTATGGGAGCAGCTTGACAGAATGGTATGTTAAGTAGTGTCCATCAAGCCAATCCAGCTTGTGGGAGATGCTTCAGGAAGCACGGGGTGAAATCTCATAATTACCTCAAGATTACCTCAGATTACCTCAACAAATTGGCATTTAGAATGCCCAAGGTCTACAAGGCTGTAATTGCTGCAAATTGAGGACTCTCTGACAAAAGCAAAGATTGAAGAACATAATTATTACTTTGATTTAAAAAATGATTGTTTCTAACTTTGTCAATGACTATTTCCTATTTGTTTAGCTACATTTCCATTCAAATTTATTTCATGTGTGTTTTCATGGAAAACAAAGAAATTTCAAAGTGATCCCAAACTTTTGAACGGTAGTGTGTGTGTATAATACAGTAGTTTTCACCAGATTACTTGAATAGCTCTATATGTTTGGAAAGGATTAATCATTCTAGGATGATAGGGGATTATGTAGGAGAGTGCATCTGCATAGAAAATAACAATAATAATAAAAAAAGGCTGAAAAACGAATCTCCAAAGACCTTGTCTTTGAGTGCGAACCATTATTTCTTGAACTCTAATGCTGTACAATTGGTTTTGGCGCACCAAACAAAAAAGCAGGTGTATGCCGTGACTACTCTTCTGAAGTGCTTTTTGATGGCGAAGTTTAATACACTGGTCGACTCACTGTGAAACCACTGTATTCATTTAATACATTTCTATCAATCCAGGCTAAAGTCAATAATCTAATATGCTATGATGTTAATAATGCCCTTTCCATGAAAGAAGGGGCTCATCTGTGAATAAAGAAGGCTGATGTCTAGAAGGGATCCAGATTACAGAAGGCTGTATCTCAGTACTCCAAGATCAAACACAGCATTAAACAAAGGAGTACAACAGCATTATTATCACATTAGGAAATTAACAAAAATGGGTTATTTAACATTTTATTCCACATCTTTTAAGCAAAATAATAAAACAGCAGCTATATATGTACTTGAAATATAATTTGTTATAAAACAAATAACTTGTAATTAGCTAAACTGAACTTGTAATAAATATCAACATAAAACCATTTTGTTCACAAATCAAATCAACTTTTCTTAGCAGCCGTGCCAAAGTATAACAAAGGTTTGTTAACTGTGCTAATTGGTACAGTGTCTAAGCAAAGTGAAAAGTTATCGTGCCAGTGATTTCTCTGCTGTTTGGAATCTTAGCATATTTATGACACTGGCAAAAGCATCAGGAATATTTTGTTTGGTTTGGATGGCATTCAGATCTGGCTTTGCACTTGACATACAAAGCCTTGTGGTGCCGATTTAAATAATCAAACAAATTAATCATGTTGCCTCATGCTGTGGCAACAATTACATTTGATGCAATTGATCAACATCATCATGTAGCATTGATTGTTTGATAAACTGATCAAGAGTGACTGTGATCGGTGGTTTGCTGTGCATGCAGAGCCTACATGTCACTCACTAGAAGAAAATGTGTATCTAAAAACCCTTAGATTAGAATAAATTATATCATACAGAATTCTCTTGTAGATTAACCATGGAAAATGAAAACCACATGCAAACACATGGGTACAGATGTGTAGAGAGACTGATTACATATTCCATTGCATGCATGAAAACTGCAGGTGAAAGTGCACATCACGTTTGTGCTGAAATTCCTCAGCTTCTGAAAAGCAGGTGTAATTCAGGAGGCACTTGGAATTAATATGATATTGTTGATCATAAATGGAAGTGGTACATTTGGAGTACTCACGCAACAGATCTATTTCACACAATTTTGCACAGCTGCATTTTGCACGAGAGAGCCAGGGCACTGTGCACCGGGCTTGTCATTGTTGGCATCTGCTGGGAGCTAGCTAGCTACTTTACTTCACAAGAAGAACTTTCTTTACAAATAGAACTAATAGATATAACAACCCTTTTTAAAAAGGAAAAAAAGGTGATGTAGTGCAGATGAGGCTCAAGATCATGGAGGATGAGTTATCTTCTGTTGCTGTAGTAGATTTATCTGCAGGCTCAAGCTAGTGAAGAAGAGGGCAAATGTAGTGTAGCTCAGTGGTTCTCATACGTTTTTAAAACAAAGCTCACCATATAAAGTATTTCCAAGGCATACCTTTTCATCTTACATCATAAGACCAATTCCAAAACATACCTGGCCAGCTCCCATTGTGTGGCGGCACAATTTGAGAACCACTGCTTTAGCTAGTAGTGATGCAGCCAAATACAAATTCATTCATCATAAATGCACAAGTGATGTACTGTGAACATATTTTTTCCACCCAAAGTTTTGCATTATTATTCGGAAAAAGTTTCCGTGTTTCTTCAAATCGATGCATATTTATGGCCTCAAAATATAAATGTCCATCCTGTTTGAAACACATGACTTTGACGTCACTACCTAGCCATTTAATTTGCTTCAAATTATTTTAAAGCGATTTCTCTATTCTGCAGTCAAGCCACCAAGCTAGCACACAACAGGCAGCGGTCTGAGAGCTGACCTTTCCTGGCTATCACTCTGGGAAACTCACATGGAGGGGGAAGAGGTGTCATCTGCAGATTTCTTTCAAACATTTATACAACCCAAACCCCTAAGCGTATACATCGCTTGTCATTTTTAGCTGTATGTGTTAATTCCTTTCATTAAAAAGTCAAAATATTGAAAAAAAGGCATTTTGTACAACATTTTCATCAATGTCAAGGCTCTGTTTTTTTCTGAGGGATTCACTCTTGCTGCTGAAAATAAAAAAGTAATGAAGCTGAATGAGAACTTGGACTGCCCTCATTTTATTTATTTTGATTTCATGTTGTGAAAGCCAGCATATGCAACTGATCAGAACCTTTTAGTAGAATATCTCACATCATATATTCGTTTTACTCTGAAATTACTTGAAAATGGTGCAGTTATCAGGTGAAAATTTAAAGCTAAGCCCCTGATGTTTTAAGACCCTAACATTTCCCCTTGTCCTCCCCCCCTCCCCCCTCAAAGCACCAGCACGTTTATAGAGATGAAAAACATTTGGCTCTGTCCATGACACATTGATAGAAATAAAATGTTGGAAATGTTGAATCAACTTTAAAAAAATTAAGCAATCAATCACATGAAATATTTGAAGTTGCCTTAATGTAAATTACTTATTTGGTGTAACCTGTAAAAAATACGATTAACCATAAACATAAATATGAAAGTTACATTTTAATGAACAATGCTAATCCGCTAGAAAAAAAGTTAGCTTTGGTTTTTAGTGGATTACCGGAACCCTGCCCACCAGTGCTGTTATGTCATGGAAAATGATGGTCATAGTGCAAAACAGAAAGACACAAAGAAATACAGGTAACCACCTAATTAGTGGGGAAAGATTCTGCAAATTGGCATGTAAGTGGAATGTGCAATAAATAAAAAGATGTAGTTGTTATGTCCATCCGGGATGAATCGATCTGTCATAGTTAGTGACATTTGATTGTGTTTTGCAGTTTTGTTTGGGTCTGTTTTGTGAGTTTTTTTCAGTTAGAGAGCGAAGGGAGTTACCATTCTGAATTCCCGCATCCAGCGTCTTCATTAAGCACAACATTTTGGTGATGAGGATAGCTGATTTGTCTCTTCCACCCCCACCTCCTTTCATCGCACTCCCCAGCGAACCTCCAATACCATGGTCTCACTGGCATCAATCTTTTGAAACGTACCTGGCAGTCAGGTCTAGCTGAGGTCAGTAAATTAAAGAAAACACCATTGCTAAAGCACTGTTTAGGGATCGAGGGCTAATGGGTGCTGGACACTGCTGTAGTACTTTCTATTCAGACAGTGACATCAGTCGGCCCACGGTACATCTCTAACGTGAAACGCTGGGCCAGCCCATGTAAATTTAGCACATTGATTTAGGAGATGATCTGTGATCAATTGATTGAACATGCTAGTAATCCTACAATACGGGAGACATTGTTACTTGAATCAGATGATCTCACACTAGCTAGATCTGTTGCCATTGCATTCCAAATAGAGAGCATGGCAGAATGTGCAGCTAAACTAATGCAGACGTAATCCACGCTGAGCCAAGCTGTACATATAAGTGCATCACCTCATGAGGTGCTGCAGCAGCAACCAAGCCCAGGCGAGGAGGTACTGGACACAACAATAGACCCAGTCATGTATCTTATAAGGCAACAGAGGCTGCAGCAACAACAAACATCATCAGCAGCAGATGAAACAGTGGTTCTACAAACAAAAAGGTCAGGGTGCCAGACATTGTCTTGGCAGACTGGTTGAGAGCTCGCCGGCCGCACAAGGAGAACAATTATTTTGGTCCACTCCACAACAAGTTGTCCACTATTTGGGCCCAGCCACATATCTTCTTGATGATGGAACCCACTGACATGCCAGCTGCCTCCAATAGGTGCCTGGGCCTCCTTCATCATCAATCCAAAGTAGCCAAGACATTTTCCACATCACACCCAGAGTTTGGCAGGAGGTCCCAATACATCAGACAGCAGGGCAGCCCTCAGATACCCCCTCATCACCACAATCAGTGCCTCCATCATCATCAGCACTGCCCCTAGTGTAACAGAGTAAAAGTGCATCTGCCTTTATTTTATATAATTACCCAAAGATCTACCAGAGACTTTTATTTTGATATCTGGTCATGAGGCTGATATTAACCATTTTATTTCCCCTCCCCCACGGGACTCCTCCTGTAGCCCAGAGGCATGGAAGGAGGTAGGAGCGGGACCCTGTTGCACTCACTCTATTGTAATAATATCTGATATATACTTTATTACCAATAACTTTCCTATGTATAATAGTTATAAGCATATGGATAGTATTAAGTTTTTATTACATTATGAATTATATAATTTTATTATCGGCAATATGGATTTGTATATTGAGTAGCATGTGGTTAGCGACCTGGATTAATCTGACTCGGATCCGCGGATCATCTTGCCTCGGCTCATCCAACGCAAGCCCCAGGATACGACTGCGGATCATCTCGCCTCAGGCCAGACCGGACCGCTGCGGACACCCTCCACGTTCTCATCACGGCACTGCCGCGCGGTCTGTAAAGTAAACTGTATATGAAGCTGTATATGAAGCTTAGCGCGGGGTATTTTTTAGTGAGTACTGGGTATTTGGAAAAGTATAGCTGGGTATAAAAGTGGAACAGCATTGGAATACCTTTGGTAGTAAGTGTTGAACCGTTTTTTCTTTTTTTTTCTTACTAAGCTTCTGCAATTCGCGCTAGTATTTCATTCCAGTACGGGGATATAGATGTATGTCTAGGGGAGAAGGGAATGGCAGTTTGGGGATGATGGCTGGCGGAGCGGGCATTAGTAGTGTAGCTAAGTCGACTCCGGGCCCAGTGATGTACTCCAGTCCCATTGCTCGGGCTGAGAAAATGGCGCCAGAGCAGAGTACTGAAGCAGACGCATTATCGCGGCATTTGCAGTGCCCCACGTATGGTGCACCAACGATCAGTGTGGGGCAGCAGTGCAGTCCTGGTCACCATGTAGGTTCTCACATGGATATCGGGGGGTGCACCCAGTCTCCAGGGATCACTGTGGTAGTCCAGTCAGATGTTAACCCATGTAGGAACCATCCACTGGCCCAATGGCGGAATCCAATTGGACAGCCGAAGGCGTAGAATGCGTGTAGGTCCTTCCGAGCGCTCCTATAAGGTTACTTAACCGTTTGGGGAAAATCGAATAATATCTGACTCCAATTTACTTAAAGATGTTTTATTACATTTCAGTCATGACATTTCTGTTATTCAGATTACTCCTGGGCTGTGCTTCCTATTGTTGAACTCCCATTACCCCGGGCGGCAGAATACACCGGATTCGCCTCGGCCGAGAGTGCGATCCGCGGGTCTGCTATGCAGGGCTCTGTTTAGAAGGTGGTAACTCCCTACAGTGGAATAGGACGACAGCTTGGACATCCGTTCAGACCCGGTGACTCCTAGTACCTCAGAGGCTCAGCAGACCATTGCCATGTCTGAGCTAGTGAGGGCCACAGAGGTTAAGCCAGCGGTGGAGTAACTCAGCGTGTGCGTGCCTCAAAAGCGGAGCCGGTCTTTTGCCGTAACTCCGCGTGTGCACGCCTCAGAGGCTGAGTTGGTCTTCCGCCGTAACTCCGCGTGTGCGCGCCACAGAGGCCGAGCCAGTCTTTGCCGTAACTCAGCGTGTGCGCACCTCAGACGCGTAGCCGGTCTTTACCGTTGTCTTTACCTTCTATACTGCTGGGCTGGTATTCGCCGGTACTCAACTTGGGCCGTCGCAGCGGGTCTCACTGGAACGGAGCCTCAGCTGAGTGGACACATAGTAACTGTGGAAAATATCTGATTACAGATGGAGATTCACGCAGCACTATGTGGGAGCTCTGATTACAGAGTGTCTCCCCT
>JAODKC010000137.1:22477514-22488940 GCA_026777985.1 Mormyrops attenuatus | reverse complement strand
CATTAACAGACTCACAGGGATTCCACAACTGAGTTTGGAGGAACTAACAATTCGGCATAACAATTAGTGAATAATCACCGTTAAATAATAATTAATTAAATTGAATTCATTTCAAACATATTGGTGGAGATATTAAAAATGACCTGAGCTAAATATTCCTACATCAAACCTTCCAAACTTCTTCAGTGCACAGTGTAATATATTGGGATTTTCATGTCCATGGTGTTTTGAGACCAAACTTGATGTTTCGATGCGGGGCCAAGACCCTTGGAGTGAGTACCAAATTTCATCTCATTTTACAACTGGGGGATGCTACAATGAGCAAATATATTTTGATGTATTGGCCTTTCAAAAGTAGAAAAAGGATTTGTCTCTGCCAGACCCATTATGTCCCTGTTTTGCCAACAATTGTCACTGGCCTTCCCAGATGCTCCTAATGGTTTCAATGCTTTGGAACTCACCCCAAGAAAGATTCTGGTACCTAACCTCCATCTCCCTGTTAGATAAAGGTCTGTCTCATTACTATTAATATATCACTTTTCATACCTTATCTGCATCTGCTGGTGTGGCAGGTTATCTTGAATATTTCCTTCAATGTGTTAGTTTGTGGTATATCTTCTGTGTTCCTATGTTCCTGTCTTTCCCCTTTTTGAATTTTTTCCATGCCATCTATGCCTTGGGTATGTGCTTGGCCCCATTGTTGCTGCTTACAGCTATATTATTTAATTGTGTTTAAGAGAGGGAGTTATTGTGAATTGAATTATTTCCTTGTTTCTGGTAATAAAAAATTTCCTTTCCTCAGGTAGTTGTGGGTGCTTTGTAGTGTTGTAACACTCTGGCCTGTTCCATTCCACACAAATTCATTGTTGCTATTTCAGCTGTTATTCACGATGAGATCAAACCTGAGGTGAAAGCTGCTCTGTTTTTTCATGGCAATTAGACGAGACAAAACATATTTCGGTAACACTTTACTTAAGGGGGCACAAATACTTTGTAGTAACTCAGTTACCCAAACAACCAATCAATGCACAAATCATCTTTTTAGAGATTTCCAAAAACAAAATAAGTAAGTATAGGACGTGGATCGGTCATGCATGACCGAAACCCGATCCGTGAAATACGTCTGGATCGGTGCCGATACGATCCTAATATTGGATCGGTGCATCTCTAATAAAATACATCCTTGATAGTAACTGGCTGGTTTGGTTTTAATGTAAGGTAATGTGTTGTTTTTTGTTTTATTCTTACTAAAATAACATGATGATAAATAACATGATTTTTTTGTTCATAAGATTACTTAAGGCACACTGTCTCTAAACAAGCAAATGAATCTTATGCAATGTGTTGTTAGTTAGTTTATTAATGAAATTAGAATTTTACCTAAATATAAGAAAATTATACTTGCTTAGATTTTATGTACCCTGGGTTCTATGCAAAGTGCTTTACCAATATTATCTGATCGCTAATACATATGTTTTATTTGCTACATATCTCTCAAATTTACACTAAATCCACCGCATGGGGCAGAATGACTTCCACTGACTGGCTGTTTTTATGTATTTATTTTCTATACACAGTGGATGTTGGGTTTGTGCCAGCTATATATCAATGAATAGAACCTGTGAAAAAGAAAGCACTGTTCCGTACCAACATGGGCTCCTGTGTTTCTGCTACGGACACAGGGCATGATGCAGGCAGGAAAAAGGTGATGATCCACTTACGGCTCCAGACAAAGGGATTTATTAAACAAGCAGAACACACTAGGGACAGCACAAAAATAAAAGGGAGCGCAAGGGGTCAAAAGGCAAATGGGTGAAACAAGAACTAACTTAAAGACACCATTGAATAATACAAGAAGAGATCAGGACAAAGCAATTGGACAGAGTAACACAGCATAACCTTCACTGATCATATGATCACTGATCATACTGATATACAATGACTGACTGGAAAACAGAGCAGGAGCAGGTACTTAAATACACACAAGCCTAACAAGACAACGCAGGACAGGTGAGAACAATACCCAAACAACCAATCAATGAAACCACTGGAAAACAGAAAAACCAATAAATACAAAATAACAGATAAGACTGGCATCTGGCCAGCCTTCAACCTCAGACCATAGGGTTAACAGTCTGCACCACATGCTCAACCCACTGCGCTATGCAATGGGCTGAGAAGCATGGAAAAGACATTAGGGACTCGCATGAAGACAAAGGAGGGAACAGGACGGCCAGCAATACCTGCTGGCCAAATGGGACACATAGGACAGGACCGGACGGGCACCGATCCTGACACTTTCATTTCATAGATACTTTTTGCAAGTACCTTTGTTGTCACAAGGCAGTCAGGAAGTATGTAAAAAAAGAACACTTCATGTTTGGATTTCATGTTCACCCATTCTTCAGGTTGTACTAATTGCTCTTGGACTAAGAACTAACAACCTTGATGGGACATGCCAGACTTCAACCAGAGACGTTTTGCTTGCAGTTGGGGGAGCAAATGTATAACCCATTTTTTGTAGTAGACAATTATGTAAAGCAGTCCTTTCAGGTGATTACACTGTCCCAAGCCAGCTTTACAGGTTCAGGATGTTTTGCCAATGAATTGCTGCTCAAGGGACAGTTCCACCTGTAAGAATAATCAAACATGCTTGAGAACAAAGAAAGTGATGATATATAAATAAAACATGAAATTAGGGTATGGTGATATATAGAGTGTGCAATTAATTAGGTACATCTGGCATTTTCATGTTCCATCAAGAAAGCATAACAGTCACATTTTCAGCTGGTATGTTTGATTTAGGATTATCAAGATGAATATACATTGATAATCTAATAAAACATGTCAATTATACTACCAAGCCAAATCCGTATGATTTTTAAATAATAATCAAGAAAGCACGCACCATTTTAAAAACATTCGTAAACACATTTTATTGACATGAAATGCTTGCTACAGAAGTAGATGTGATCTTCAGATTCAGATTACTTTATTTATCCCCAAGGAGTAATTTTTGGGTTGCAATAGCCATTTATGCATAAATGATAGGAACACACAGACTTGACGTAGGCATAGGCATAACTTGAAACTTATGGAGTAACCCTTCGGGAAATTCTGGTTTAGGATTGTACCCCCTACCCTCATTTTGGTTTTCAAAATGTCTTATATCTTTTATCTCGGATTGCATTTGTTTGGTCTTAAGCTGAAACTTATCTTCTAACCATGACTTGTTAAACTAGTTTTGCAATACAGGCTCCAGGTATTTGTGGACAGCTTGGTACATTAGTTTATCACTTGTTGCTTTCTATGTATTTAAGTTAAGCACCCCTTTCAAGTGCAGTTTAGTTAGTAAATAGTTAATTAATAATTAATTCATTAAAAAATTGGGATGGACTAGTGATCTCACACCTCTAGCATTGGGGGGTTCTGTTAGGAACCACCCATTGGCTCTACAATTTAATTGGGCAACCAAGTCACTGAATGCCTGTAGAATTTTCATGTGTTTTTGAAAAAGCTATTTCTGCTTCTGATCACTTCTAGGCTTCTCTTAATTTTAATAAAGCTTGTTGATCTAGAATAGGGAGGCCCCGGATTTGCTTTTGGCTGATTTAATAATATCCACGGACACAATGTAAAGCCAGTTTGATTTCACTTCAAGGACTGCAGAGCTACAAACTAGCACAATGTGAGCTTGTTTGATCAATGCCACTCAGGAACTCCATTTTAACTGAATGATTCAATTCACAGGCTGCAAACACATAATGTAAGCTTGTTTAACTGAAGTCGGCTCAGGGACTGACACTGTTTTAATATATCTGATTCAGATGCTCTGCTTGTGTGATCAATCCAATTCAGGGACTGGCAGTTTGTCTGATTCATGAACCACAGAACTGGGGGCGGGGGTGGAGCAATGGGTGACTTGTGGAGCTTCATTAATGATATGCAATCGCAAAAAAATGCGAAATAATGTAATGCAAACCAATAAAACTTGAATAAAATGTATAAAAGCCTGAATTACATCTGTTTTTAAAAACAAAATAGGTTTTATCTGAGTTTTCCAAAGTGAATAGACATTTTCAGATGTGTTTCATGGTCTATAGCCTGGTTGAATCAGAGACCGCATGGCTAACACTTTACTTAAAGCCATGTTTTTAGTAATTATGAACACATTCATAATGCATTATAATGCATTCATAAAGCATTATAAACATGGCTATTAGCATCTATAAAAAGGCATAACATATTTTTACTCCTTCAGTGACAGGCTGCTGCATCTGCAGTGTGAGGGAGAGATACCGCAGACCTTTCCTCCTAGCTGCTGTGAGACTCCATAATGAACAACATCATGCAGTCGACCACATGTTCATCCACACACTCAAACAAACATGCAAACAAATGATCAATTCCTTCTGCTATTTATTTTCAATCGTACAATTTCTGTACATATATGTATATCACATATGTTTATTTTATATTCTTTACTTATATTTTATTTATTGTATTATTTATTGTACAGTTTTTTATTATAAGATTGTATAGTTATGCTGCATTTACTCCTCCTGTGGTGTTGTTTGGGCTGCTGGAGCAAAGCATATTACCCAACTGTGGGATTAATAAAGGTTTATCTTATCTTATCTTATCTTATCTTATCTTATCTTATGAGTTACACTTTGCATTGACTGCACCTTCATAATGCTTTTATATTGCATTCATAAAACGTTCAGTGCACCTTCATAATGTATTGTAAGTGTTCATAAAACATTCATAAACATCATGTATGTATACCTTAATATCCTAACATCCGTTAACAGCTGTAATATGCATTAATAAAATACATATAATAATAATAAACATTATAATTGTATAATCATGTAATGTTTGTTATTAATATATATTAAAGCTGTTAAGGGATGTTAGGAGGTTAAGGTGTACTTGCATGCTGCTTATGAATGCTGCAACAATGTTTATCAAACAGCTTCCACAGTCCTTCAGCCTGACATCTGAAGCATCGTGTGTAAATGAACTTGAACAGGTAACTGCAAACATGGAAAAATCCCTTTGCAGCACTCTAGATCTTGTAGCTCCACTTAAGAAGATAATGCATAGAGATAAAAAACCTACCCTCTGGTACTCTGATCATACACGCAAACTCAAACAGGCATCACGTAAGCTAGAGCGCAAATGGCACTCAACTAAACCAGAAGTTTTCAAATCTGCCTGGAAAGAAAGCTTCTCTAAATATAGACAAGCACTAGGGACTGCTAGGTCTGTGTATCTCTCCAGATTAATAGATGTGAACAAAACAAATTCTAAATTCCTATTTGAATCCGTGTCTAGGTTAACACAGAATTCTTCATTAAACTCGCAAATCCTGCAAGCTTTTAAGAGTGATGACTTCAGTACATTTTTCAATGGTATAATAACCAAGATTAGAAAGACCATCCGGTGCATGTCCGTAGCTACTACACCATAACTGAATGTTGCAACTACACCATTGAGGCATCTTCATGTAGCCAAGACTTTGGTGATCAGATATCTGGGATCAAAACAAACTCTCACCATTGCTTATTATGTACTTTTATAATGTTTCTGCAAGTTTTCCGAAATGCATTTTACAATGTCTATACTTTGATGTCAAATTACAAACTTAACATAAATCTGCCATATTTAAAATATACATTAAAATAAAGATGAGTGTAATGGCAAAACAAATATATAAGAAATAATTTATTTGCCATGAATTAAGTTTATGATATTTAAAGAAATGTGTGATCATGCCCCAGTCAGTGAAAGTGTGTTTCCTACCCCTAGGCCCCAGAGGGTTAAACTATAAAGCACTGAATGGCCTTGCACCAGAATACCGTAGTGAAATGCTGACCTCATACAACCCTCTGCTCTTGCTTCATTCTCAAGGCGCAGGATATGTGTTAGTACCTAGGGTAGAAAGAGCTACGGCAGGCTGCAAAGCTTTCTGCTATAGAGCTCCTCAGCTGTGGAATGGTCTTCCACCAGATGTGCGAGATTCAGGCTCACTCTCAATATTCAAGTCTAGACTAAAAACACACTTATTTAGTCTAGCCTATAGGGAATTGTTCACCCCCAGTTTGATCTGTAGTGTGAGGTGTAGAGCTGGGTGGGGATCGGTGCCACTGGCTTTGGATAAACTGAGCTGTCAGTGCTGTCACTCTAGCTTCACAATCCCTTGTGGAAATGGAGTGCTGACGTTTCAGGGACTCCCCACACCTGTATTCCCACTTGCCTCTTCCTCCTACTTATGCTGCCATAGCCATATCTGCCGGACATTGCACTTACATGTCTCCCCTACTTTGACTAATTGCATCTTTAATTCCCCCCCACGCCTCCTGGGGTATGCCGCCTGGATACCCCAAATTTATCAAGATATCCTGCACACCCTGCTACATGCGACGTCTCCACTACACATGGCGTCCTTCTGTCCGGCTCACTTTTCTGCCTGTGTCGTCCTCCATGTATGCCCGGCTGCCTTACTACTAGTTCCCCAGCGATCTGAGGGAGCACCAGCACCGGCTTGTCATTACCTCCCTGCTCCCCGGTTGTGACTCATATTTTATGACATAGACTGTGTAACTTGCCACTTGGCCATTTCTCCGATTTGACTTTCCCTGCCGGCCCCAGGAGAATGGGCTCCCCCTTTGAGTCTGGTCCCTCCCAAGGTTTCTTCCTTCTAGGGAGTTTTTCCTTGCCACTGTCGCCTCTGGCTTACTCACTGGGGGCTTTGGGCAGGGATGCTGTAAAGCGCTTTGAGAGAATGTCATGTTGTGAAAATGCACTATACAAAAATAAATTTGTTTGTTTGTTGTTGTTCTATGAATGCATTATGAATTCATTATGAAGGTGCACTGAATACAGAAGACGACCACAACTTCAGAAACTCAACAACTCAACAGAATATCAACAACACAAAGGAAGTGTTTCTGGAGGATACTTTTTGCCGGGCGTACTTTTCAGTGGAGCCAATGGCGATAATTTACAGGTGAAAAGCAAGTTACAGTGGAAACTATCACAAAGCTTGGGACAGAATAATTTTTGTACAAATACTGTTTAAATAATTTGTTTTTATTAGTCAAGTAGTCTTGTTTACAGTGTCCATTTAAGCATGACAACATATGGAAAAAATGAAAACTATGTTTTTTTAACATTACTTTGATGGCCCTACTTTGCCTTGATGTAGTATGGCTTTTGTCTAGCTACCTGGGGCTAATGCTGCCTGCACATAAAACATGTGTCATGCCCTGCTCGTGCCAATCCTCCTGTGTGCCACGCCCCCCTCGCTACCTCGTGTGGGAATCCCCATGTCATCAGCTGTTTCGAGTTGTGTTTCATTAGTTCAGTGTATTTAAGTCTGTGTCTGTGTGCCTTTCGTTAGTCCGGTCATTAACGTTGTGATGTTGGCTGTTGCTCAGTGTGGTCTCCCTGGTTAAAACTGCGAGTTCACCCGATTCCTGCTCCTATTTCCAGGGTCTGTGCCCCCTCGCTACATGATGGAAAAAAGAAAGTAATTTTTTCTCAATGACAAATATGGACTCATCAAAGCTTATGATAAACTGCTAAAAATGAGTCACGGAGATGCAGCAGCGAAACTACAATAAGGTATTTTTCATGTACTGTATTAAAACGTATTTGAATTATACACAGTTCAGTAATTTAGTTCGTACAGTACTGCAATTTCAAAAGCGTTTGACACAGTTGTACTATATTTTGAAATCAAAATTAAGTAAATAATGACACTGTCCGTTTTATTTCCTTAAATTCATGTAAGAAATATACATGTCAGTTAGATGGTAATCTGCCTGAGACAGGAAGAAAAAAGTGGGTTATAATGATCATCCGCTTATAGTCAATTTCACCCAGACAGACATGATCACTGCAAGCGGTTTCCACTCATCTTCTATTGCTTCGATTGCTACAACAATAATACAGGTCAACCATTTTTTTTTTGTAATCATCAGAAACCACCAGTTTTTCATGCTGATTTCAGATCTGCTTTCAGTTTTGTTCAGTCATGTCAACTTTTTGAATTATGAGTAATATTAGTTTGCAATCGACTTGTATGCGGTTTTTATTAAACCGCAGGCACCAATCAAGTAACTGTTTCAATATTTTCAGTGCAAAGTCAGATAGGTGCACACTGTGGCATAGATATAATGATCAGTGTCAGTCAGCTACCACTGTTTCTTCAAAAACGCTTAGCATATGATTTTCTTGTGTATACTGTGTCCGGATTGCTGCGGTACAGCATCCAGCAGTAGTTGGCCATCATGCTTTCATTCCAGAAACCTTGGTAGCGATGCTACATTAACTGAATGTCCTGATGAAAATTCTCTCTCTGTTCATCACTCACCATGCCAAGATTTTCTGGAAAGAACTCGAGGTGTGAGTGCAGGAAGTGTATTTTCAATGACGTGCGACAGCCCAGTTTCTGGTAGGAATCAAGCATGCAGATGCTGAACTCCTTCCTTGTATGCAGGAGACTTGTGGATGCCCAGGAAGTTTTCGCAGAGCCACTTGAACGCCTCCCAAGCTTCAAACTCAGCTGTTGAGAGAGTTTGTTTGAAGCCTTCATCCTGCAAAATGGACTTATAAATATCTGCGGACCTATAAATATCCCTTCCTTCATTTTTGCAGCGCTTATGTTTGGAAACTTTTCAGCAAGGTACTGAAAACCTCGTGAGTTTGCTTTGCCCATGGCCATGACAAGATTCTTCATCAAGCCTAGCTTGATATGGAGAGGTGGCAAAAATATTTTAGGCTAATTATACCAACTATCATACAATATATAACTAGCTTCATCACAAAAACCGTACGTGCTAGGGAAAAACTAAACACAGATTTGAAATCAGCATGAAAATCACTACAAAACCCACATAAACTTATCTCTGATGATTTTAACCCGTTGACCTGTGTAATCAAGAAGCTGTGTGATAACTGGTAGGATTAATGTGACTGATAACTGCTGTACTATAGCCTATAATTGCTCAAAGTGCTACACAGGTTAATCATAAAAACAGCTGCCACTGATTGTTTACTGTAACTTAAAACCATTCATGTTTACTGGAGCCAGGACAACAACCTTGCCCTGAACTCAAAAAGACAAAGGATCTGATCATTGATGTGGGCCATCACCCCATCAGCATCGGTGGTGAAAAGGTGGCAGTGGTTCGGCACTTTCCATTCCTCGGGGTTAAGATCAGCTGTGACCTGTCATGGACCATGAGGACAGCAGTCATAGCAAAAAAAGGACTTCAGAGGCTACACTTCCGGCGGAGACTGAAGAAAGCACAACTTCCCTAGCAGCTCTTGGTGAACTTCAACAGGTACACAATAGAGTCAGTGATCACATATTGCATCACTGCATGGTACTCTGGATTTACCTTGGAGAACAGGAAGACCCTGCAGCACATCATCAAGACAGCCCAGTGGATCACTGGCACCCAGCTTCCATCACTGGAAGAAATCCATCACACCCAGTGCAGCTGCAGAGCTGAAAAAAATAATCAAGGCCCCGACCCACCCTGGACACAAATGTTTTATAACCCTGTCGTCTGGTAGACGCTACAGAACCATGTATACAATCCAGCTGAGGAACAGTTTTACCCTACACTTCTGAACTCACACGTCCACACTGTCACGTCCCTCCATCCAGCCCTCTCATGTGCTACACCTACCTTGCTAACCTCGTGTGGAATCCTTCCATTTACCTGCTGTTCCGTGTTTCCTGCCTTCAGTCTTGTGTATTTCAGTCCACATTCAAATCTGTTTCCAGGTCTGTCATTGAAGTCTATTCCGTGTTGTGTCCTGTATACTGCATGTTAGAGCCAAATCATAGGAAAATATTTTCTGAATATTTTTGTTAATATTTCGAATTTGAATATTATTTCATGCATACTTAATAATGGGTAACCTGTAATAATTGAAAATGCGGAAATTTAGGTAGCATTATTGATGCTGAATTTCTATTGGTCAGTATGTGGATCCTGTGTTGTGCACGTGATAGAGGATTTGTTCGGTAAAAAAAAAATGTACATATGCGCAGCTTGGAAGCATATAGCTTTTTGATCGTGACCCCTCATCCGTTATCACTCTTCTGTGACCCCCCTCATTCATCATTGATTATTGACTTTGAAATATTGAAACTTATTCACGGCTGAACGTGATCCTGTTGATGACAACCTTCTGGAAATAAAAGAGATCAATGGTTACAAGGATTTGGAGTCAGTGAGTAAGCTTGCTAACGAGGTGAATGTTAGAATGTATGTGGATATGAGTCAGAAAATCATCTAGTCTGCTCATATGAAGAAGTGGTTGAATTTATCTAAGTAAGACACAAAAAATTTGCCACTACATCAAAGTCAAAAAGCTTGCTATTACCCAGAAACGATCGCTAAGTGGAGTCTTACAACAAGAGTTAGCAAGAAAGCTAAGTGGATGACGCAAGATAGGCTACAGTACGTCAACTACGTTGTGGAGCTGCTTGTGCAACCGTATTCTACAAGTGAACCAAATGTTTGGTTTCGCACCAAAAGTTATTGCCAGGCAACACCAGCTTGGAAGGTAGTTGCAGCTATTCATGCTGTGCCAGAACTGAAGACAGTTGTGTTTAACTGAAACGAGGCTGTTATAGTGGATTAGCTGAGTAGAAACCTCCTGAACAATGATGGAGGAGAAGAAAGACGTCGAGGATGTAGCTCGTGACGACCGCCAGAGGGCGTTGACAGCTAAAGGTCACAACAGCAAGAAGAGGTAAATTAGGACAAATGGCAGCAAAATTAAACGAAATTGAGAGGCTCTTGGTCAGTGAAATTCTACCAACTATAAATGATGTTCTAAAGGAAATGAAAGTTTACAAGAAGTTGTATGAAGAATTTATTGAGTTTAACAGTGCAGTGTTGCTGTATCTTAAAGATGAAGAAAATGATGCTGACCAACAGTTTTGGTTTCAGCCAAAGTCAGAGCAGTGTTTGCAGTTTATGACTTCAGTTAAGAAATGGATTGAAGCACAATCGTGTGACCAAGACATAACACCGCTGGATAGTGTATCTAGGGTGTCAAAAATGTCAAAGGTGTCAACCGCATCTTCTGCACGTATGAAGGAAGAAGCCAACAGAGCTGCTCTGATGGCACAAGTAGCAGCTTTAAAAGAAAAACAAGAATTAGAATTAGAAGCTGAAATTAAAGCAGCAAAAGAGAGGTTAGAGATTTAAACGGCTCTTGCAGTGTCTACTGCTAAAATGCAAGTGTATGAAAAATATGAAGGGCAGCAGTCTCAAGTAAGTGAGACCAAGCCAGCAGTAATGCAACGTTTTGATTTGAGGGTAGAAAACACACTTTCACTGCCTGGGGCATGGTCACACATTTCTTCAAATATCATAAACTTAATTCATGGT
>JAODKC010000137.1:22458644-22474023 GCA_026777985.1 Mormyrops attenuatus | reverse complement strand
TTATGGATTTAGCCAGCGTTTTTTTCATGATTCTACATGAAGATTTCAGCGAGATATAAATGGAAATAGACGAGAAAGATATGTGGCATCGCCGTCGATGCCGTCATCCCCAAAGTAGAAGGTGAAAAAATAATGTTTTAATGTTAATTTAATGTTTAATCAAATTGATTCTCAAAATGAAAACATTCAGATTGAAAGAATCCATGCTAGCCTGTCTTATCTGATGATATCTTATCTGCTCGTCTGCTCCTCCTGTGTGCCATGCCCCCTCATTAACCTCGTGTGGAATCCCTATGTCATCAGCTGTTTTGAGTTGTTTTCCTGTGTATTTAAGTCCGCGTTAGAGTATGTTTCCCCAGTCCGGTCGTTAATGTCATGTGATGTCATTGCATGTTTCCCTGTGTGAGATCCACATTAAATCCCGTGTTTACCCCGACTCCTGCAGCTGTTTCCCCGGTCGATGCCCTGGAGTTTCGTTACAAGTTGTTTGCAGTTCTTCTGATTGTTCGTGATTATGTTGGTGTTTCCTTAATTTTTTTTAATTTAGCTCTTGGATTATGTTAGATGTTAGTTGCCCTGCGATGGGTTGGCACCCCGCCCCGGGTTTTTCCCTGCCTTGTCTGTGGGATAGGCTCCATTCCCCCCATGACCCTGAGTAAGACAAGTGGTTTCAGAAAATGGGTGGATAGATAGATGGATTATGTTAAACTGTGGTTTTTATAAATATTTATATTTTGACAAGGCATGCTCACAAGCCTTGTAAATAGCCCCTGTGTGTATGTGTTACTGTGAATACTTGTTGTGTTCCTGATTGCAGTTTGTTCCCTTGCCTGTGTCATGTGTGAATCCTGTTTGATCCTCCCCTGTCTCTAGACATTGTGTAACTATTCACCATGTGTGTGCGTTACCATCCAGCATCAGACCTCTCTCCATTGTGGTTGCCATTTTTGTTAGTCCTAAGTGCTACAATAAAGGAGTGTGTCGTACTTGAAACCATTTCACCTGTCGCTGCATATGTCTGGGTCTGCCAAGCACCACAATATTAAAAGCACCAATAACCCAAGTGTAGTAACAGAGTTTGGAGACCCAAGGATAGAACAAGCAGATTCACACCAAGGAATGACAAGGACCAAAACATAATCCAAACACCAGGGTCAAAATGCAGGTTCAGAGCAACAGAAATACTAAGTTCAGTACAAAGAGATAGTCCTTATACTATCTTTATCTTCCTCAGGGTAATAAAGAAATGAGAGTGTGACAGGTGGCGGTCTGGCTGAGGCTGGCTGCTGGGACCACTTACTGCAATATTCATCCAGTATCAGAACATTTACTAAGGAGTTATTGTAATCCATTGCTTCTGTCACTCAAAACTAATTCTTTGTTATGTTATTGTCTGAACTCTCCATGAATACTCAATTTTTAATACCAATGCGTGTTGTTTTGAAAGATTGGAAATGCCTGTGAATAAAATGAAGTTTTCATTTTCAATGAGGAACACCCCCTCAATGATAATGTTTATAGCAAACTAACCTTTGAAACACTGACTTTAACATACCATCAGTTCTGCACCATGCATTTTAGGAAGATATGTATATGTTTATTCCCTTAAATGAAATAAAATACAATTACCAATCTCATTCTGGACAAGGGATGCAAACATTTAAGACCATAATTGTTCAAAGCAAACCCTTTTCCCCATTCACAGGAAAAGAACCTGCTAATTTACATGATACGATCATATTTAATTATGGAGTTTAAAAATAGTTAATGAGAGGATTATTATATTTCAGTATAGAACAGCATTTCGTGTTCCAATTTTTAGCTGAAAAGTTTTCCTGATGAGAACATTTTCTGTTTTGCCAGTATTTTGACTTGGGAGCTTACTGAGGAAGGAGAATACTGCCAATGGGTGCTATTCATATTCAATTCAATTCAAAATAAGTTTATTTGTCCCCGAGGGGAAACTAAAGGCACACAGGGCAGTTGAACAAGGACAAGGACTCAATGACATAAAGTGCAACAGTATTTGAAAGAAAGCTATCTATAGCTGAGATAGCATCATGCTGACTGTACTCTCAAGAAGAAAGCTAACAGCAAGACAATATTAACAATAACTTATATGTCATGTGTAGATGGAACAGAGGACTTGGGAGCAATGCATTGGACAAAACAAGAGGGTTTATTGTGCTACAGGAATGAACAAAAGGAAGGGACCACTGAGGGTCAAAACTGGGAAGCAGACATGGGTAGCAGACACAGGGATCATGTGGGAACACAAGCTGGGGATGGACGACTGGACTGGGGGGTACTCTTATACACCACTGAAGAGGAGCAAACGAGAGGCATTTAGTGTGAATCACGTTAGAGCCACACTAGGGGAGAGGGGCACACTAGAGAATGAGAGGGATGGCAGGGATGTAGGGCATAACAGTACCCTCGCAACGCATGCATTCCAGGCATGTGAGGCAGACCGATGAGGGGATCCACAGACACCAAACAATGGGGCAAGGGACAACAGGGACACTGGATGGGACATGGGATGATAAGGCACTGGACAAAACTAGACAAGACAGGACAAAGCTTCTGACGAGCAGGGACTAACAGGGAAGATCGAGATAAGACAGACGACCAAGGACAACACAGAAATCACAGAACACAACATGGACCAGAAGATCAGGAACCAGGATCAGGAACAAACAACCAGGGGGGAACTATAGACCAGAGAGAAGGAAAGGTGGGACAGGGCATTGGGGCAAAAACTTAAATGGGGCAGGAGAGAGGGGTTGAGCTATGGCACCCTCTGGACCCCGGGACACGAGCCCCTGCAGGAAGCCATCAGGACCAGATGGAGCCAAGGGGATGGTACGGCCGGGGTCGAGGCTTTCAGGGCAAGGAAAGGGGGGTGCCGCCAGGACCGCAGGGCAAGGAAGTGCTGCTGGGACCTCAGGCCAAGAACCCAAGGGAGAAGGGGAACCTGAGGGGCAAGAATAAAGGGGGCAGGAACACAAACAAGAAGGGAGGGACCTGCAGGGCAGGAGGGCCCTGAAGGGCCAGCATGGCGGCCACGGATATGCGTGCCCCTCCCCCCTCTGCAAAAGAATAAGATAGGCCGGCCTCTCTCTTGGGCCCCCGTTGATACCAGAGGCCACCTCAGGATAGGAGACAGGGGTGGTCTACTTTTGGGATGGGATCAGTGGTCCACAGAGTGGGATTCAGGACCAGACCTGAGGGGTCCCTCTCCAGGTCTTCAGGTGGGTTCTCCCTCCCAGGTCACCCTTTTAAAACAGGCAGCAGCCAGGAAGGCAGGTTTGGGGCTGGAGGCCAGCGGAGCACCGGACTCGGGGCTGGGGGCCAAGAGTTGAGCAGGCAGGAGCTGACAGGGTGATGGCCAAAGGCAAGCAGCAGGTAGGAGCCAACAGGACAACGGACGCAAGCGAGCCGCAGGCAGGAGCCAATGGAACAATGGTCGCAGGCGAGAAACAGGCAGGACCTGATGGGACAACAGTTGCAGGCGAGCAGCACGCAGGAGCTGATGGGACAATGGCCGCAGGCGAGCAGCATGCTTGAACCGACAGGACAATGGCCACAGGCGAGCGACGCAGGCGGAGCTCCACAGGTGCATTTCTAGAGACAAGTGGAGCTTGGCGAGCACCTCAGGGGACGGATGGAGCTCTGATGGGATCTCAGGAGATGGGCTGGGAATCTTGGGAGCTCGGACACCCCTGAAGTCAGGTGGAGCTCAGTCACCTCGGAGCTTGGGCAGAGGATCCTGGGCACTTCAGGAAGCGGGAGACACTCGGGGACTTCAGGAAGCGGGAGACACTCAGGGACTTCAGGAAGCAGGCGGCGATGCATCCATACAGCTCCTAGAGGTGGGCCACCCTCACAGGAGATGCACCAGAGATGTGCCAGCAGCCCAAAATAAGCTTGGAGCAGGTACTCCCAGTAAGTGGAAAGTGTTCCAGCAGTTCTCTGGGGCTTGGGGAGACGGGTCATTCTGTCATGTAAGGATGGAACAGAGGACTCGGGAGCATGATGTTAGACAAAACAAAAGAGGGTTTATTGTGCTACGGGAATAAACAAAAGAAAGTGACTACAGGGGGTCAATACTGGGAAGCAGGCACTGGGAGCAGATACAGGGATCATGTGGGAACGCGGGCTGCGGATGATATCAGTCACTAGGAAGCACAGGACTGGGAGGCACTCTTCAACACCACTGATGAAAAGCAAATGAGACGCAGCTGGTGTGAATCACATGAGGGCTGAAACGAGAACTAAGACAAATGAGCAACAGGTGTGGCTCATTAGGGAGAATGAGAGGGGCAGGGATGCAGGGCATGACATTATGAAACTAAAGACGAAAATATTCTTATTATAATGTTCTCATTAGCATTGTTTGTATACCCTTATTACTATGAGAACCACACCTTCCAGATGAAACATTCTGTAGCAGCATAACTATAAACAACAAGGCTCTTGTTCATGTATTCAATCCAGAATGTGGAGAGGAACTCAGGTGACCGGATATCCCTTAAATGAGAAGAAACATAGAAGCAGAAGTGCCTGAAATGGATTACAAATGGAGGACATTGAATATGGTCTAGCCTGTAAAGCAAATGATGAGGAAGGTTCAGGTGACAAGACAGTTTTGTGGGAGTTACATTCCTATCCAAGAATGAGGATTTACTGTGGTCTTTCCCTAAGAGACAAGGCTGGGCATCAGCAGAGAATGTTCAGGATAACTCCAAAACTAACACAGAATGCCATGTCTCATGTTGAAGATATAAAATCAAGCTTTGAATTAATTTTGCCAAATGCTATTGAAAGCATAGTGCTAAATATGACAAACTTGGAGGGGAAAAATGTATGTAGGGATGTATGTAGCTGTAGGAAGGTTAAACATTACATGTTGCTCCGCGCATACTTTTTGTTTTAGTGTTTGTGTTCTTGTTATTGTCACTCTCTGTACATCCTGTTCTAAGCCGTTACATGTACAACAGAGATACATTCTTTAACGTCAGCGCAAAATTTGAACAAACTTAGAATTTTCACGACAGGCTTGAAGCTGCTCACTACTGTCACCTGCATCCAATAGGGCCGACACAATGCATCTGAGAACACTTGGAGTACAAGGAAGAGTGTCAGTGAGCTGATGTCCAGGTGAGGGCAATACATTGTGGACTATGGCTTCCAATTTATTTTCCTGGCCAACGTCTGATCTCTGCACCACAAACTGGATGACTTCAGTGGAGGTTCATTCACAGAGGGATTTACTGTGGTCTGCTGTGCTTTACAGAAACATAGCTGAAAGCCGGCACTCATGGTATACAGACATGGAAATTATCTCACAAAGCTGCTCACCGCACCTGGAGTGCCTGCTGGTCAAGTGCCGGTTGTTTTATCTGCCCAGGGAGTGATCATGGCTACTGTTTATATCCCCCCGCAATATGAACACCACTACTGCACTCAAGGAACTACACAAGGTCAGCACCTGTGGAAAGGCACACATGGTATAACGTGATCAAGAACAAAAACATCAGTCCCAACCATTTTTCTGTACTGATTACCCAGTCCAAGATAATAATAAGCCTGGAACCTACTCCAAGAAGCAAAGGACATAAGGTAGGAGACCTGCTGTTCAAGATGTCAATCCAGAACACTCTCATATGACCGACCACAAAACCACAAAACAATTCAAAATTTAATTCCGAAGAAAAATACAGAACTCCATACATATAGAGCCTGGAGCAGGAATGAAATCCCCAAATGTGAAATGTGGAGGTGATGTCTCAGTACTACCACACTGTCCCTTGGGATACATAAAAGACTAATGGTTTATCTTTTCAATATGTAAATTTATATTTTTGTTTTAGGTAAAATACTTGTTCTATAAAAAAGTACCTTAGGTTTTTGTGGTTATAGGGCAAACAGCTTATTCCAATTGATGCATGGAGCTACTTGTTTGAAGAACAACATGAGGTTGCGTTAAAATCTATAGCCTCACAGCATGGAGGACTTGACCTATTGAAAAGGCCTGCATGCAGCCAGTAGCTGCAAAGGGTCTCATAGAAAGTGAATGGGGATCACATGGTGATCTGTATTCACTGACTGCAGTTGCCTCTTTCATGCGATCCACTGGGTGAAAGCAAAGAGTCTAGACAGACACCATTTCCCTGGGCAGCTTCTCTGTAGTTGGCTGGCAGGTGGGACAGGTCAGGCTAAACGATTGCATCCCTCATCTTTGGAGTAAAGAGCAAGACCTGGTAAATGTCATCTGGTATGCAATGGTTCTCATAACATTAAATCACCAAAGAAGCAACACATTCTATTATAAATGAAAAGTTTAAATACTTAGTACTTCAATTGTCATTACTAGGACATGAGTATGACAAATAAAAATGCTGAATAAATTATTATTATAGTATTATTCAGGGTGTGCTTAGGTCCCATCCGAGCTCTATCTGTCTCCTGAGGTCCTGCCCAAGGACTGGGAGGGTTAGAAATGTATCCCGGTACAATTACGAAATACCTCATAAAAATATAAACTAATCCAAGTTTGACATAACTTGATTCCTTTCTGTTACTTTTGAATTGCCTTAATGCCAAATGTGCACACAAACCCAAGAGAAACCAAATATCATTAAGATAACTTTTACTTCTGCAAGTATTCTCCAAGACAATATAATGATGTAAGATAACCTTAAAGGCTCATTTGTACTGAACAGGCAGGCTCAGCTGCAGACACAGTCATGGACAGCAGGCTCACATAAAAGACCTCATTTATAAAGGCGTTATACAAATGAATAAGACAAGAAACATTCATATGGACATTTATAGGAAGATTTTAGAATGTATAAAGAAAAACGTCTTTGCATATAAAGAAAAAGTTTGCATATTCATGAATGGTTCAGAACAGTCGTATGCATGTTTAGGTGGAAATAGAAAAAAGCAACTTTTACAGTTCAGATTAAAATATGCTTCAAAGTTTAGTTTTAGCATGTGAAATGTACATTAAGAAATAGAAAAATATTGGTAGCACTTTACTTGGCGGGGCACAAATACTTAGTGATAACTCAGTTACTAGTGAAGTACAAATTATGAACAAATCATGAACAAATATAGTTGCTACTTGAGGTACATCACAGATGATGATCAAATGCGAGATCAGTATTTCACTTGTGTTATTCAATACTTGTTCCTTCGGTAGTTCACAAAGATTTGCAGAATTAACAGATATAGTAACAAATATAGTTACTGCTTGAGATGAAAGCTGCATTATGATTCATTAATGATGAACAAATATAAGTATCTAACTAAGACTTAGTTTGTGGTTAATTAATACATAAGTAAAAGCATAATATTATATTATTCGTGCCCTGTCAATTAAAGTGTTACCGACATACTTTTATTATATCTGATTTACATCCAGCATTTGTTTTATAATTTTAAATGAATGACTTTATATATAATAATTTACTTATTGCATAAAATGTAGGTTTGAGGTTTGAGAAGTTCAAGTAAGTAGACACCAACATGTGTGCACCCACATTTATTAAGTATAAAAAGGCTTCTGTGTAAGTATATGGTCAACATTACGAAATCACGCTGTTCCTGTCCATATTTAAGTACCAACAACACTTGGATTTTTGGTGATAGGAACATACCAATGGGCACTGGCTGACAGGGAAGTACAGGAAAATATTACAATGGAATTTGCAGCAATATCTGGCTTTCCTAATGATTTCAGTGCTACTGATTGCATGCACATTACAATAAAGGGTAACACTTTACTTGAAGGGGCACAATTAATGTTAGTAGTACACTTTTACTTAATGCATTAATTAACCAGAACAATAAACCAGAAAGTGTCAATTATGTACTGATCCCATGCTTGTTGATCATTAATCAGTCATAACAGTTAATGCATTTCATGCAGTTACTATATTTGTTTGTGATTTGTACTTCAGTAGTAAAGGAGTTATTAAGTTACTTTTGCTCCTTCAAATAAAGTGTTGCCCAATAAAAGCACCATCAGAGAATGATGCTGCTTTTGTGAACAGCTCACATGTGATGCCGTGGTTTTAACAAATGCTCTTGCACTTTGACCTGGATCTATGCATGATCCTTTTAGTTTAAGAAACAGCAATGACTAGCTCTAGTATTTTGGGGAAAAGCTGCTGGCCACTTTTAGAAAGATGAAGATGGTTTCACCTTCCAACATGATAACAACTCAAAGCACATACCTGAGTCAACCAAGGAATGGCTTTAGAAAAGATCAAAGCACTGTAATGGCCTATTCTGAACCCAGACCTCAATCCCATAGAAAGCCTGTGGAATGACCTAAAGAGGGCTGTGCACAGGATCCCCAGTTAGAAGGAACTTTTTTCAAGGAAGAGTGGGATAAAATTGCAAAGCCCAAGTGTGCAACGTCGATAAGGGCTTATTCATAAAGAATAACTGCTGTGTGCAAATACAAAAGATACTTCCACAGCTTGCAGTGCTGGGTGCACAGCTGTGTGGGATCTGTAGGTGATTTAATTTCAATAATTTGTCCCACTTATTATTATCCATCTTATGAATCTTTGTTGGTTCCAAGGTCACATTAAAGGTGGAAATTTTCTGACACGATCCGTCGTTATTTCTGGCTTTATATCACAAAAATCTGCAATTTCATTTAAGGTATGTAGATTTTTTACAACTTCAGACAACTTCTTCACATGTTCTGACGGTGCATTCATGGGTGTATTATGGGTCCTTAACTGACAGCGGAACATGCATGAATCACAGGCTATTCTCTGATATAGAATTTAAACCTTTCGGTGTCTGCCATTTTATATGCATGCAGTAACGGGCGGATGCTTATGGCGGCAAAAAACATGGCATGGCCATATTAACTCATGCATAAGTCAACAGAGAACACGTTTTAAGAGCGGAAAATATTCTGAAATTGTCTTGGTTTCATTTTTACAGCAACTTTCATTTAAAAGGGCAAATTCAGACACAAGAATCTACTATGTTGACACAGACACCACATAGGCCATGAAAAGAAAAAATAAAGATTAAATTGCACCTTTCTAGTAATTGCTAAAAGTTGGATGAAAGCTTTAAAGGTCATTTCTAGAAACAAAAAGGTCAGGTGGTGATGTTTTAAAGGTCAACAGGGCAGCTGGGTTAAAGGTCAGATCATTTGTGACATTCTTCAGAGGTATTACTGGTTTCTGGGGTGCGTCAAATGAGTGCAAAATAAAAACTGAATGAAAAGATGTTATAAGAATCCATAACTCTATATAAGTAAGAAATGCACGTCTATGTATAAAATATACAGACCAAGGCAATATTATTATTTTGGATGTGGCAATACTTCTTTTGGTCAAAAAGTTGTTCTTTGTGCTTTGTTATAGCTGACATTTAACAGCTGTGTTTAAATGAAGTGTGAACATCAGATTAAAGAGAAGGTGAATTTCATTTACTTCATTTAATCGCATTCATTATTGGTATTTGAGAATGATATCTGACGTAAATGAGGACGTCTTTGAGATATATCTGAAAGCCAAACAGGACCAAAGAGAAGGAAATGATGTGATTTGGGTCATCAATTATTACTCACAAGTGGATGGAAAGTATCAAAGTTACTTGTTGAGTGCGGGGTTTGCTGCAATATTGATCTTTCAATTGATGTGAGTCATTCTTTTGTATGTCTATGGGAAGGCATGACCCTTGTGTTGCTAGGCTTTGTGGTTGCCAGGATACAATTTCCTATGGCAACACACAGATTGGGCAAGATGAGTCAGTCGTTTAGCTACTGGTTCCTGAGATGTTTGCCTATGAAGTGTACCTTAGTGCCTCTTAATAAAGAAAGAGTTTAATCACAACTTGAACTGACCAGCAAGTCAAAGTACATTTACTTGCTACTAGAGTCTCTATTTGTCAGGCGATGTCATGCCTTTGAGGCCATTTATTTTTTCTGATAATATGAGAAGAAAGCTTGTTAGTTGTTTGGTAGTTTTCTAAATAAGTTTTATAATCAGTTCGAGAACATAGTTAGGCACCTTGCCGGATCTAAACATTGCTCTGTTCATTTAATATACTAGTTTTACAACATCTAGATTACTAGATTGTTCATGTATGATGAGAATGAATTACAGTTTTCACTCCTAGGTAGACTGATACAACAAAGATCTTCATTGCTAAGAGATCCTCTGATCAGGTAGTTATGTTCGTCTGGTTTTTGAGATCAACAGACAAATATAACAAGCAGTTCCAGACTTACGAAAAAACATAGCGTGTAATGCTTAAGAAAGGTCACGCAACTGCAATGCATATTTCACATAATCAACAATTATTGAGGTTTATAACCACAGCATCCATTTTAAGTCCAAACTGCTACACTGGCCATCGCCATGGAAACACTGCAGCGAAGATGGCCACAGCTATGTGAAATATAGCTATTGCTATGGAAACATTGCAGTGAAGATGGCTACAGATATGGGTAATCTGGCACCAACCATCATGAAAGTGAGTTACATTCAATGAAGGATTTAGCTATTTGAGCAGATAAAAAGAAGCAGCAAAAAGGGGCTTGAATACAAAACATCTGTAGACTTTTTTGTCCTGTATCAAAGGACAAGCAACCATCCTATAGGCATAGTAGGTTACAGCTGTCTTTTCAGAGCGCCAAAGCGGTGAATTTGTCAGATGCTGAGATCACCATGTCCCCCAGGGCCTCAGTCCTTTCCAATGCAGAGAAGGAGCCTCAATTTAAATTATTATTACTGCATTGCACTTTCAGTTCTGCCTATTCAGACACCTACACTGGACAACAGCAGAGAATTACATTTTTGCCACCCCCTCACAGAAACCTACAGTATCCCTGAAGCATAAAACACAAAAAACATACACAAAAACACACACATAAATGGTACCTAAACCTACCTTTTATAAAGAATGGAACAATCAAACCTTTAAATTCAGCTTCAGCAGCTAACTTGTACTGTGAGTATAACATTAGCTCTGAGAGAAGATGTGTGGAATCGTTGAATCAAGCTAACTAGTTAGTTAATTAAGTGAAGAAAAAATCTTCATGTAGTCTAGTTTCATGAGATTTTGATCTGTGGTCTCTCCTGGTAAAACAGGACCATGAATGGTGGCGGAAAAAAAGAACAAAATTAGTAGCTGAAAAACAACTAAGCCTGTATACCGTGTATACTGTTTATATATCCTGCCTCTCGTGGCCTGGAGCACTTTGGAATAATTCAGTTGAATCTCAAAATGCAAAACGCAGTACAGTCAGAACTCAGAAAGCACAGAGAAAGAAAAATGCAAAAACAATTATAATATTAAAGAAAAAAAAGAACATAAAACATTTAGGAAAAAAGGAAGTGCTAAAGCATTTAAAAAAACAATCCTTTTGTGTATACCTAATGTTCTTGTGTCTGCTTTTTTTTGTTTTCTGTAATGTTTTTATTGTTTCTTAATTTTTGTATTCTAATTTTTCATGATGCATTTCAGGGCCACCCAGAACCCCTCCTGCTCTACCAATAGACAAAACACACACACACACACACACACACACACACACACACACACATATTCATATCTTTGCAGGAGCTTTCCATTCATTATGGGAAAAACCCTAATGCCAACAGTGACAACCTCCATCCCTACCCAGCCCTAACCTTAAGCATAAGTACCAAACAAAATACAAGACTTTTGGCATTTTTAGTTTTTTGATTGTGGTCAGCCATACCACCTGCAGTTCAGACTAAGTATTCCATCTGAAGCTAAGCAGGTTTTGGCCTGGTCAGTACTTGGAATGGAGAACAACTAGGAAAGCTGTTATGCTGCTGGAAGTGTGGCCAACAGGTTAGCCCTTCCTGAGTTCCTAATGGCCCAGTGCAGTGACAGGGACACTGTGCTGTACAGTTGGTGCCATCCTTCAGGTGAGATGTTAAACCAAGGTCCTCACTCTCTAAGGTCAATTTGAAAGAGTAGGGGTTGTACCCTGATGTCCTGGCTAAAATTTCCCACTGTGGCTCTTTCAAATTTGGCCTCCTGATCATCTCCTATGTCTATCTGGTGAATTCTCTCCTGCTGCTTCACTGCCTTAACTACTGTGTGGTGTGCGTTCTGATGCAGAATGACTGTCCTCACTTTGTCCAGGTGGATGCTACACAGTGGTGGTGGTTGCAGTGGCTCCCCATGGGTTCTGTAAAGCGCTTTATGCGTCTTGAAAAGCCTTATCTAGAAGCAACATTCATTTATTTTTATAACACTGAGTTTCCCCTTGTGGGGACTGAAAAGGTGATCCCCATAATGTCACAATAATAGGTTTTTATCACCTTAAGGAGACATTTGGTCCCCACAATGTAATATATACATCTCTCTCTCTCTTTCTCTTTCTCACTCACTCACACACGCGCACACACACAAATTCAATCCCTTAAACCTGCTCAGTGAAACACGGAATTACTTTAAAGATAATTTTTCCTAATTAACCTGCAGAAGATTTAATTAAAAGCCAGTCTGCTGTAATCATGCTGAACCATTCTAAGCATTCAGACTGGAGCTGTAGAAGTGGGCAGCCTTTCACAGGGCAATAAAGGATCAAAATTCTCTGTGCTAGTTCAGAGATATTGATGAATTTCTTTAAATACCTTTCTATACTAAGTAAGCATAAGCTTTTCTCTGCAGGTGAGCTCCAAAAAATTACTGATGATAATATAGGTGCAGTTCTTTTCTGAAGTTCAAATTGCTATGGCATGTAATATTTCTATAAATTGCTGGAGGACAAATGGAAGCATATTGCAACAAGTGAATGAATTCAACTTTGTACAAATGGTAATGTATATGACTTTAGGTTTTATAGCATGACAAATTCTTTTAGGCAGTCAATACAATAATGATTTCCATTTAAAAATCCAACCATCCATTTTCTGTAACTGCTTGACCTATTCAGGGTTGTGGGAGGTCCACAGCCTATGGGCACAAGGCAGGGAACAACTCCGGATGGGGTGCTAATCAGTGTGCGAAATACGGCGGGGGTCCTGGGGGGTCTGACACCCCTGATTAACCCATGAGACCCCCCTGAAAGCCTCAAAAGCAAAATTTTAAGGGGGTCTCAAGATCGGTATTGCGCAACAAATGGGGAAATGGGGAACCCCCCGAATATTGACAGGTATTTCGCACACTGGTGCTAACCCTTCACAGTGCATGGCCTCACACACACACGCAAAAACTGGCAACTCCAATTAACCTCAGCATGTTCTTGGACTGGGGGGAGGGCAGAGCACCTGCAAGATACCACACAACGACATGGGGAGAACATGCAAACTCCACACACATGGAACCATGGTAGAGACTTGAAACTAGGTCCCAGATGTGTGAGGCAATGGTGCTAACCACCATGCCACTGTGCTACCCAGCATTAATGAATAATAATAATAAAATAAACTCACATACCCACATTACTATTTGTTATTATTGCTTTCAGCACTAGTTTGCCTTGTTTTGATTAAAAAATTATTTCAAGTACTGGGAATATATGCACAAAAGAATGATTGAAAATATAGTTTATTATCCTCAATGGCTCCGTAGACCTTCTTACAAAATACTTCACTCTCCTGGCAGATTAATGGCAGTTGTGGATGACAAAAACTCTACCTGTATTTTCAGCTATAATATAGGCCTCAGTCTGTGTTCTGAAATAGCCGATTTACTGGCTGACCCTCTTGGAGGTCCCTAGGAAATGTACATTTTTATTTCCAGAATTAAACTTTATAAAAATCTAGCTACTGTCACACCCTGCTTCCGTCCCTCCCATTCCCTCTCCACAGTGGCCTTAACGAGCCACACCTGTTACTTATTTGTCTTGCCTCTTGTCCAGGCCTCATGTGACACACTCCAGCTGCCTCTTGTCTGTTCCCTCATCAATGGTGTTATAAAGTGCCTCCCAGTCTTGTATTCATCAGTCCATTCATTAATGTCAATGAATGTGCTCTGATAATCATCCCTATGTGTGGCTTGCCCTGTGGCTGGTTTCTCTGTGCTCCCAGTTTTGATCCCCATGATCTTGTTCCTTTGCGTTTCTCCAAAATAAAGACCCATTTGATTGCCCCAATGCCTGTTCACGGGCTATTTGTTATGTGGCTTGTGACACCTATGGCTATTGTAAAAAATGCAAAATTTACTTTGGAACTTTGCCTTTAAAATAAATTTGTGATATTTTAGAAAGTGTTCAGAAATAATATAGGACACCTTCCCATCCACTGCCAGCCCAATATTTTGCATGTCATTTTATGTGGCATTATCCTTAAGGTACAAACAGAGTTTGTCATTCAATTTATGTAAAAAGTATTAAATGCAGAGGAACCAGCTGTGCTAATTACAGACTGGGAATGTGAGCCACATTCAATGTAAGTCTCCAGAGTCTGTTCCTTTTTCTCGCTGACATAACATCCTCATATTCACAGGCAACAGTGCTGGAAACTCATCAGTGAATTCTGACCAAATGCAGGTGGTATGGGATTTGTTTGTATTTCCACTGGGTGCTTTTACTCTAGGTTCTCTTTTATTGTGGGCAGAGAAAGTATAAGCCACTAGCTTAGCCTTTACTTTCTCTCTGACCTTCTCCTCAGTGAGAAATTTAAGCTGTGCTGGGCCAGACAATCCTAACATTGTTTGGGAAAACAGTGGCTACCTGCCACATTCCGTGTGTGTGAGTTTGTCTGTGTGAATTAAGTTTATATCATGTTGTGAGAACGATATGTCCCCCACAATGTAATAAGGTTATTTTGATGTTGTGGGGACCATTTTCAGGCCCCACTAAGATCTGTGAATGCAATCAAAAAACTAAAAATGCCAAAAGTCTTGTATTTTGTTAAGGTCGTCATGTTGTGATTAAAGTTTCCCCATAGAAATGAATGGAGAGTTCCCTCAATTATATAATTACAAACCTGTGTGTGTGTGTCGTCTGTGTCTGTGTTTGTAATTATTAAACTGTGTGATCAGATTTCGCCACAAGGGTAACCATAGTTTTATAAAAATCTGTAAGTGCAATATTAATAATAATAATAAAATTATTTAAAAATAGCCTAAAGGGCTGTATTTTTTTTGGTTATTTATGGTGAATGTTAGGGCTGGGTAGGGGCTAAGGTTGTCATAGTTGGGATTAGGGTTATGCCCAAAAAATGAATGGAGAGTCCCCATAAAGATATGAATACATGAATGTGTGTGTGTGTGTGTGTGTCTCCTGTGATGAATTGGTATTCTCCACAGCGTGTACTCTTGTAGTATGTGGAACCAGCATCAGAAATTAACTGGGGAAAAGGCAAAATATGCCCTAGGAAATCTCAGAATTCCCCTAAGAACTATGATTTAAAAT
>JAODKC010000137.1:22429639-22442039 GCA_026777985.1 Mormyrops attenuatus | reverse complement strand
ATTTTTTGTTTCACCTGAGTTGATTTATATAACAAATAACATCAGTTTATACAGTTGTTAAAAAGCAGAAACTTCAACGAACATGGAATCACCAAAAAACTATGTTTATATATCCAACATGTTATATAATACACACTGGGTTTGAAAACTTTTCAGCTTTGCGATTTCAGGACAGAGCAGCCACTCTGTTAGGAACATTACGGCTTTTTGGTTGTGGGGGTTGGCTTCGCTACTGTTATTAACACTAATGGCACATTAGAGCAAACAAAGGGCTGCATACGCCAAACTACGTCTTGCTTGGCGGTTAAAGGCGTTTGACGTTCATTGGTGTGGGAAACGGCGGTTCTGGTGCTAAACCACTACCGAAAAGGCTACAAAAGCTGCACCGGTTAAAATAGAAGCGCCCCGTCAGGTTTTAAATCATAACTTTCTGTTTTGGCTACCGGCCTGGGTCCGTATGGGACAGCTTCTGGGTCCGGACCCGGACCGCGGTCCGCCTGTTAGTGACCTCTGCTTTAGAGCATAATATACCCTTTTGCTGCATTCGTGCAGTAATTTAAAATAAGCTATCTTTCAAAAAGCCATTACAAACACTGTAGTATTATTATGTGCTAATTTTGAGCTCTCAAATAAATTTTCAATTTAATGTTTACATTTTGGTTACTTGTGTTCTTGCATAAAGAACACTTGACCACAAAATCAGAATCTATTCTTAAATGCATGAATACTATGGGTTTTACAGTAGTGAATTTATTGGAAAATCTTTGTAATAATGCATGATATGTCTCCTAGTATAACTCGGTCTTAATAGCTAGACCTTCCAAACAAAGATTCAACCAATTATATGAGGGAAATTAGTCATAGTAATTTAATTTTTAAAACTGCTCATGGTAATAACCAGTATATGCGTCTACTGTGTCTCTGAGCAAATTCATTCTCCTGTATTTTTTCTTGATGGACAAAAGGTACTCACCCAGCAGCAGATGCCCTCGGAACATTGTTTTTTAGGTTAAATCTGGTTGGCCCAACCATTGCCTTTATTTACACCAAAAAAAGTCGTCGAAAATGCAAAGAAGATAACATTGAAATAAGTACAGAATACTTCAATGAAAACATGTTTTGTGTTGTATACATGGGGTGACCATGTCCGGATTTCAGGCAGACAGTCCAATTTTCCAGCCCCAAACCTTCCCACTGTTGTGTGTCCTTTTTGCCCTTTTGTCGTCTTTTGATATCTGTCGCATCCATCAGCAACCAGTGTCTATAAGTAATGATAATGATAATATGAGAATGATAGCAATGTATCATGTGTCTTGTAAGCTCTGTTGCATCAACATTTGTGTATTTTCAACAACCTGAACAAGAAAGCTTTTCACCATTAACTTTTCAACAAAATCTTTGAGTATGTTCTGCCTGGGTGGGGGGTATTTTTCCTATGTTGTTGAGATGTCTGGCAAAGCCATCTTTTGAACTAGTTTTTGCTGTATGGTTATGCTTTGTGGTCATTTAGTTACCATTTACGTATCAAGTAGACTTTTTATGAATTTGCCTTTTAAGAAGTAGGTTACAGAGTATCTCATTACTGTTTTTCTGTACATTACATTAAATTGCAATACAAACACTCTACAAAAGCCAGAACACTGTTGTAGTGGGAAAGCACGTCTATAGTGTTTTTACTCTCACCGTGTCCCAGAAATGCCCGCTCTTGACGACCCAATAATTAAATCACATTAATCAGCCTTTACAGAATGTCATGCTTTTTCCTCACTGTGTCCTTGTGTTTGGCTAACTGGACAAGCAGGCCTTTGTCGATCAAATAACCAGTCCTCACTAAGGTTGCCACTTTTGATTTTAAAAAATGAGGGAGGGCACCACCCACCTCCCTGGGTCCAGGACAATATAATATTTAGGTATGGGCAACATAGGCAGCGATCAATTTCACATACAACGAAAATACCTTGAGGTAATATCAAATGTCTCTGCACAAAATGCATACACTGTTTCACTTTAACATTTCGTTTTTGCCATAGGATTCTCATGTTTGTGAAAATATAGAAATCTAGGTGTCATTGCCTACTGCCATACTTTCATTTTCAAAATAAAAGGCAAGGAAAGGGAAGTTTATTTATATAGCACATCTTTAAACACTGGGGTCATTTAGAGTGTTTTAATTAAAATAAGATCAAATAAAAGCAATGCATCAATTTTCTGCAACTATTTATCCTATTCAGGATTGCAGGGGGTGATTAGCCTATGGGTCCAAGGCAGGGAACAACCCGGGATAGGGCACCAACCCATCACCGTGCGCACTCACACACCATGCCTAAAGATAATTCAATAACTCCAGTTAACCTCCGCATATTTTTGGACTGTAGGGGGAAACTGTAGCATACCCCATGACAACAACATGTAAACTCCACACACATGGAGCCATGGTAGAGACTCAAACCCTGATCCCAGAGGTGTGAGGCAACAGTACTAACCACTGTACCACCATACCAGCCGGGAAAGCATGCATTAATTTTAAAAACTAAAAAACAAGTAAAAGACAATTAAAATAACAGTTACTAAAAATTACAAATAGAAAATACTATAAAAAGGATAAAGTAACAACATTGATTAACAGGGCTAATAAAAGGCATAATGGAATAAAGATGTTTTCACCCTGGTTTTAAAGGTGCTCCCCCCATTGTCCATGTTCCACATTTTCTTTGTTGCCAAAATCATTAAAGGCATAAACCCTTTTTCTTCTTAATGAATTAATTATACTTCTTGCATGGGCACACATTTCTTTTTTGGTTAAGCGCTGTGGGTGTGTCCATGCTTGACTCAAATGCACGTAACTTTTTAAGGGCAAGATGGAAGAATCAAGCCCTATTACAAGAAGGAACTTTACAAATCATGCAGTGAAGAGTCAAATTTTGAGAAGAGGAAAAAAATCAATAAAACTTCCAAATATAAAACGCAATCTGAATCGACTGAAGGTCCACCAGAGAACATAGATAGGCAGCCTTGGTGTGGCCTTGGGCGCTGACTTTGAAATACCCTTCCTTCAATGAAAATGGCACTTAATCAGCCTCATGAAAAACTTTTTTTTGTCCTAAACACAACAGATTCCCATTATTCATGCCACTCTATTAACTAGGCAAATGAAAAACAAGAATTCAGTGATTAGTGATTGCATTATATCTGTACTTGGTTTGACTTAAAGCAAGCTAATAAAAGACTGAAATGGGTTTAAATCTGTCACTTTTTAGTGATCCCAACTTCAGTGAAGTATATTACATTTCCTCTGCTATGGTTAGGATATTCTCCTCATTTTATATTCTGATTTATGTTTTCCATAATACATATAATTATTTTATTTGTTCCTTATATATATAGCTCTGGAAAAAAATAAGAGCCCACTCCATATTTTCTCATATTATAAGAATCTGCATTGTTAAATCCTGGTTTAGTCCTGGTTCTGCAGGCAGAAAGCTACACTGAGGGGCAGGTTGCTTCCAGACTCAAAATTTCTAACACAGCAGTGCACAAGAACACTGAAGCAGGAGATACTGGGAACAGCCAAAACCTAAAGGGCAGGAGTGACTTTCTAATGCCAGAGATGAGCATCAGCTTATCCAACAGTGCATCATGAACCAGAGGATGACATCAAGTGACCTTCAAAAAGAATGGGAAACATTAAGCGGTGCACTGCTAGGACAAATTCGTAACAGGCTCCTAAATGCAGGACTGAAGTTCCATAAGGATAGGAAGAAGCACCGCATTAATGAGAAATGAGTGAAACTAAAAATTTTGCTGCGGTCTCTTAATTTTTTCCAGAGTTGTATGGATTATTATAAGAACTTTCAATATATTCCTGAATAACTACATAATTGATGAATGAATTACTATATTTCTGTTGTGCTATGATTTTATTCTTTTTTTAACTGTTAAACTAATTGTTCCTCTTCTGATACAGCAGGGTGCAAGAACCAACTGCATTATTCTTACAGATATCACAAAATTGGAATTCTCCTTTTTGTATGAAAACTATTTATCCCAGAACTGAGTATGCAATGTGTCTGCTATGTATTTGTATTCTGAATTAGATTAAAGTCATTGCATTAATACTTTAAGGTGGAAGTTTTGATCTGATAATTCTGTTTTCTCTTATTGCAAAAAAAAACATTCACTGCAGTTCATTCATTGCAATGAAAGGGATCTTTCGGTTCATTACAGTTTATTTTGATATAGCCATATGTTATTAATTTATCCATACTAAATTGTCCATGTAGCGACTGGCTGCCCAAACCCCGTACTAACATACAGTACTTGTCAAAGCAAAATTCAGATTTTCCAGTTGATTGCAGCTTGTTCAATATGGCAACAATACAAAACGTTGCATGAATTCTGGCAGTTATACTATAGCAGATCCAGGTACTGCTATTCAATTATTCTAATTTTATTCTTTAAGGCCAGGGTTGCAAGTTCTGCCAAGTGGCCAGCCCAGTGATGCAAATATTAAAGGTACAATCCATTTATCTTAATTTAATTAATTTATTAAATTAAACATAATATCAATTAAATCTGAAATGAAATTCACCCAACCCTGATTCATGCTCTTCATACATGTAATTAGGTGAAACTAAGTATATTATATTGCTCTTACTGGCTGAAATGCTGTATGCTTAGAAATGTTTTTTTCTTTTATAATGCTATCAATTACATTTCCCTTCACAGAAAAAAACCTTGATATTTGACCATTTGGGGCCAGTGAATGGTGCAATCGCTCTAGGAAAGAATTTATGTTTATGTTTACTTGATTCAAGACATCATAAAGGAAACACATTTGGAGAGAGCTTTAGCAATATCTACCAGTGCTGATGCTCCTCTTTGCCCTCTTTCACACGTATACAATTCCTGTTAATCTTTCCTTCTCTGCAATTCAGAGAGGTTTATAGGCTGTGTGCTGGAAGTGAAAATCATTCAGCTTATTTCAGGCGTGTTCACTTGCAGCAAAGTGCAGCAATGTGCCCAGCCATACTCCCCATTTCTGTTTGTCATGCCTCTGCACCAAATGTGATGCTCAGTTCAGAGCATAATGACCAAAACCAAACATGACATCTCAGACGAGGTGTCGCGACTTCAGCTGTGCTGTTTCAGAGCGTTGTGCCTTGATTTGAATTCTGCACCACGGCAGTATATTCAAGGTCTGTTACCTTACTAATAGCTTTCTCCAAGTGGTGGAGGAACTGTTGATGAGCCAATAAAAATAGTTTGCATGGATATGGAAGTCAACCGTGAACAGGGATTAAAATGTATTGCACTTAGTTTCATTTTACCACACATTATGTACTCTGCTTAATCTACCCATATCTGAGGTTGTGCTTATCAATTAAAATATAGATTTTTAAATTTCTTAAATGGCAAACATATTTTTACTTCACTTTCAGTCATGATCTTATCCAAGCACAAACATGCCAGATATTCCAAGTCACCTGAAACAAAAGGATGATATTGTTTTTGTTCTGGCAAGGACTTAAAGGTCGCATTAGTCAGTCACAGTTATTAAGCTGTTGAAAATGTTCCCAATGTTGGTGAGACATGGTCCACATTATTGGCTAATTGAAGCTGCCGGAATGCTTCATTTCCTGCTCACCAATCCAGCCCAGTGTGACTAACACATATGCTTTCAAATGTTGTCAGATGTACCAGGGATAGAAATACTTTATGCAATGAAAAAAAAATAGCCATAGTCTTTAGTCTGGAGGAGATTTATAAGCATTCAGACATGCCTGTTAGGTTCACCGCATGTCTTTCGACTCTAGAACAAAACCAGAGAACCCACAAGAAAAACACATGAACATGAAAACAGTATGCAAACCTAACACACACACACACACACACACACACACAGCAACCATGCCAGTGATGAAATATCTTTTTTTTTCTCACCCCTTTCCTAGCAGGAGTAGCTGTTTTAATGAAATATAGCTGCCTAATAGCATAAAGAAAGAAACATTTTCAGCCTCTCCCTCAGTCTCTCATAGACAGACACACAAACATGCACACAGATACACACACATCAGGCAATCTGTTAATTAGATATTCATCAACACTACAAAACCTAAATATTAAGTAACAAGAAGACCAATCCTACTCAAGGGCATATTGGCTGACGCACAAAACTAGGTGCAGAAAAAGTAATAATATAAATAAAATAACAAAAGGACAATAAAAGGGTGTGCATAACACTTTCCAGGGGAGAAGGTGATTTCTGTTGCAATGCAGGCTGCAGCCCACACAGTGCAAAGCGATAAAGCGATGTGGCTAAGAGAGGGAGACTTCTGGAAATGGAGACACAGCTTGCAGTTCTTTATTCATCCCCCCTCCCCCCAGCCAGGCAGCACATCCTCAGGGCAATTAAGGCAAACGGTGGCCAAACAAAATACGTAGCAATCTCGGCAATCTGCAGAAGTTTTTAGGATAAGGTACTCCATTAACTAATGTCAAGCCTATCTGTAGAAATTAAGTGCTTTTAAAAAAAATCATGCAGCATATCACATAAGAACCATTAAATTGAGGTGGCAAAAACAACAATAAAATAAATATGCCGTGTTTCCTGAAAATGTATTTCTATGTATTAATTTCTACATTTCCCTACTATCTCTTTTTCTCAGAATATCCACATATCCAAAGATTTCACCCTGTGGAGCACTAAATCCTGTCTTGTCTTTCTTATCTTATCTTATCTTATCTTGCCCTGAGTTATCCTTCCTTTATCTTGATTTATCTCGTCTTGTCACATAGTGAAGAACAAATGGTCCACTGGACCGCTCTTCAATAATAACATGCCAACTCAGGTAAAAACAGTTTTTTTGTGAAAGGATACTGTATGGTGTACTAGTGTACTTGGTCTTATCAACTGCTTTCTCAGTACTGGTGAATATTGGTGTAATTTATTAGGAAACCATAATATGACTGAGTATAACCAACTATTTTCTGTAACCAATTAGCATAATGTTTTCCATTCATTTGTGAATTTAGGTTCAGCCCCTGTCAAGAAATATATCCATTGATTTTATTTGTACATTCCAGACTGAAAATAATGTAACTGAGCAACGCAAAACAAATATTTGTATCGTTACAGCCCTACCAAGAAAACTGGGATTATCCAGTGTGAAAAGAGAAGGGCTTTACACTAAAACCCCTGCCATGACAGCTTGGTGGGCCAATACAATTTCCTGATTTTCTGAACTAGTTTTGCTTGTTTGTTACATACATACATTTTACCAGAAGCAAGACTTCCCCCGGCAGCAAAAAAATGGGACCTCAAAAAGAAAAAAATAACCATAACTTAGATTGTGCATCAAATAACTGACAATGCAAAGGAATCTAAATGTGTGCTCTTCATCCAGAAACCAGTACAATCAAAATATGTTAATTATGTGAAGGCTAATAAACAAATGGCATTTGTTTCTATTGGATGGCAGTGTGGTGAAATTGGTTTGCAGTTTTTCCAGTTTTAGTTTACATAATTTTTCAGCAGAGTTTAACCCTCTGGAGTTGGCTATCCCAGAAAACAGAAATTTCGCCAAACCGTTTAAATAGCTCTGCGAGTTTTTGTCATATTGTGGCTGCATTGCAGCAGGAAAAAGGAAAAAGGCAGTCAGCACAAGTTGAGCGCCAAAAAGAAGATGTCTCTTTATTCAGTGTGCCTGAAAACCCAAAAGGACCGCGTCCCCACTTGGGCATGCGTGAACACCACCCTGCACGCATGAGCATAGAGAGGGAGTGTGAATTCTGCCTACAAGGTAGGAGCCCCTACACACGCCCCCCCAGAATTCACAAACACAGACAAGTCCAACTTGCGGGGAGGCCGGGCCACCCGACCAGTGACAATGCACCGGGAGGCCAGGGAGGTTGGGCGCCCAGCTGCCACTGGAGCAGACCCTTGTGCACGCACAGCAGCAGGGGGGGAACCCACTGGGGTGTCCATGTCCAAATGGGCAGGCTTCAGGCGGTCCACCGTAAACTGGTCCGCAGTGCCACCCCTGGCCAAATTGGGGCCCTACGCAGAATTTTATTTTGAGCCCCCCCATTACAAAATGACTGTATCACGAAATGCCAATTAGGTTTACAACCTTGCGTTGTCAGGACAAAGACATATGCGGCCTAAGCCTAACCCTCTGGAACATGTGTCTGGGGCACCCCATGTTGAGTTGCGGGCACTGGAACGAAAGCCCCAGCCAAGTCCTGCAGAGTGGAGCACTGGCGTCCGGCGCACCAAGGGGCTGTGGTGTTGTGCAGGAAGTCCCCTGGCACCTGTAGAGTCTGCCTGAAGACCAACTCGGCCGACGAGAATTGCAGGTCAGGCTTGAGAGCAGTTCGGAGGCCCAACAAAACCCAGGGAAGCCTGTCCACCCAGCCGACATCCCGGAGGCTGGCCCGAAGTGCGGCCTTCAGGGATGCTCGCACAACCCATTGGCCTGCGGAGGGTAGGCTGTGGTATGATGGAGGGAAACTCCCAAAACCTGGTCAAAATGGTGCTCAGGCACCACAAAAGGCATCAGCGGCGCACCTTAGCACGCTGACACAGAACACAGGAGGTGGCCCAACTACAGACATCCTTCCACAACCCATGCCAGACAAACGTGGCAGCCACTAGACGCTGAGACGCTCGTCTGCCCGGGTGCCAAAGCCCGTGCACCAAATATGTGACAACGCCAACCGGCCTAGCTAGACCGGTTGAGACATCACACAGGAGGGTTGCACCACAGTCAAGGAAGGGAACATCTGCCAGCTACAGACTGGTGACTGTGGTCTTATAAGCCTGCACCTCCAGATCGACCCACTGATCCGCTGCCAATTGAGCATAATCCACTCCCAAGTGCACAGCACCTGCCATCAAGTGGGAGAGATGGTTGGCCACATGGTTATGTTTCCCTGCCACATGGCGGATGTCAGTCATGAACCCTGATATAAAGGAGAGATGCTGCTGCTGACAAGCAGACTAAGGCTCAGATGTCTTACCCATCACAAACGTCAGGGGCTTGTGGTAAACAAAAACCGTGATAGGGCGGCCCTCTATGAGGAACCGTGAAGTGATGCACAGCCAAGTACAGGCCAAGAAGTTCACAGTCAAAAGTGCTGTACTTCCGCTTGTGCGGCCTGAGCTGCCTGGTGAAACACCAGTGGCTGCCAGGCACCCTCCACGAACTGCTTGTGCATAGCCCCTACTGCATAGTCTGAGGCGTCAGTGGTGAGTGTGACCAGAGCATCAGACAATGGGTGGGCCAGCATGGTCGCGTTCGCCAGAGCAGACTTGGTAGCTTCAAAAGCCTGTGCCTACTCAGCATGTTCACTCAAGAACCTGCTTGACCATCCTACCCTTGAGAGCCTCATACAGCAGCCGCATCGGCTGGGCAGCCCGTGGGTTAAAGTGATGGTAGAAAGTACCATGCCCAGGAACTCCTGCAGGGCCCTGGCTGTAGCAGGCTGCGGAAATGCAGAGATGGCCTCCATTTTGGCAGAGGAACTGCTCCATCGCCCGTGACGAGGTGGCCGAGGAAATCAAAACTAACAAACTAAACTGGCACTTTTGCGGGTTGATAATTAACCCATGACTGCTCAGACGCTCAAAAAGGGTCCGAAGGTGAGCTACGTGGTCAGTCCTGGAGTTACTGGCCACCAAAATGTCATCCAGATACACAAACAGGAACGGAAGGACACTGTCCATGAGCCGCTGGAAAGACTGGGCAGCATTTCTAAGCCCAAAGGGCATCTGAAGAAACTCAAAAATCCCAAATGGGGTGATGACTGCAGTCTTTGCAATGTCCCTTGGATGTACTGGGACCTGATGGTATCCACGCACCAGGTCAACCTTCGATAAAATGGATGTCCCCGCCAACCGGGAAGAAAAGTCCTGGATGTGTGGGATCGGGTAGCGATCCGGGGTTGTGGTGTCATTAACCCGGCGGTAATCACCACACGGGCGCCATCCCCCACCTGGCTTGGGCACCATATGCAGAGGTGAGGCCCAGGCGCTGGTGGAACACCGAACAATACCGAGGCTCTCCGATGCAGCAAACTCAGCTCTAGCGATAGCCAATTCGCCTGCATTGAGGCATCTGGCTCGGGCATAGATGGGTGGCCCTGTTGTGACAATGTGGTGTTCAACACCGTGCTTGGCCGTGACTGATGTAAAGGTGGGCCGGGTGAGGTCTGGGAACTCTGGCAGCAGACAGGCGAAGGTGTCAGTAGCCCTCAAGGTGCTAGAAAGCTGAGACGAACCAGCCCTGCTGCGCGAGCATAGCACTGAATGGAAAGCCCTGGCATCAACCAGGCGCTGGTGTTTTATGTCCACCAGCAGGTCATTAGCGCACAAAAAATCAGCACCCAGCAGGAGGGTGGATACCTTGGCAACTACAAAACGCCACCGGAACCGCTGGCCACCAAAACAGACTGCCTCGACACAAGTGCCATAAGTTAGGATACTGCTGCCATTAGCAGCTTCCAAAGTTGGGCCCTTCGTCCCGGAGCGCCTATCCACCACCGACGCAGGCAAAACACTGACCTGTGTCACAGAGGAAACGGCGGCCAGACACAGCATCCGCGACATAGGGCAGGTTGCCAGAACGGCCAATGCTCGCTGCCGCTAACGAGTGCCGCCCCAAGTGTTTCCCGTTCCTTAAAATTGCAAGGGGGGGGTGCATTTTTTTGCCTTGTCACTGAACCACGCATAGTAAAAGTAGAGGCCTGGTATACCGCTCCGCTGCGCAGCCAAGACAGTAGCGTCGGGCCGCGGCGGGGAGCTATCCGAGCTCAGAGCACACGCGGCTGAACAAGCTACCAGCCTGGCAGTGTGCACTTTCTCGGCTTCCCTAGCAAGCTCCCTACAGTCCTTAAGCGGGAGATTAGCTAAAGCTCCCCACACCTCTGCGGGCAGCTGTTGTAAGAACAGCTCCCTAAAAATAAAGCAGGGCTGATGGTCACCTAGGAGAGCTAGCATGTGATCCATCAACTCAGAGGGCCGTGAATCACCCAGCCCGGGCAGCGCGAGCAAGCGGCGTGCGCGCTCTGTCTCCTAAAGCTCGTAAGTGCCCAGCGACTTCAAGGCACCATATTTGTCCGCCTCCGGAGGGTTCTGCAGCAGACTCACCACTCTAGCCGCCGTGGAACTGTTCAGCGCTACAACAACGTAATAATATTTCGTTGTGTCCTCCGTAATACCACGCAAGGTGAACTGAGCCTCCGCCTGCACAAACCAAACTGCCACCTGGCCATATCAGAACTCCGGGAGTTTGAGTGCAACTGCGTTCGCGAGCATGCTTGGAGCGAAAAAACAAACATGATAATCACACAGTTGGTAATGAGTAAAGAAATCTGTGAATATGCTCATTGTGACACAAATAAACAAGAGCACATACTGTATCTGGATGGTGTTTACACTGATCGGCTACAACACGGCACACGCATACATCTCTGATGCTGAAGCTTTGCGCCAGCATTGCCACTTTGAGCAGCGAATTTCATACCTGTGTTCATTTCAGCGTTGTTCATTCACATGCAAATGTGATTTGAATACGGGGTTAATGCAGCTATTTAGAATGCGAATAGCGATCTTCAGGTGAGAGCGATACTACACGTCCCCGATGCAGGTAAAACAAAGTAAGGTGACATAGTTTACTTTTTTGCCTATTTAACCTAAATTTAAAAACTTTAATACTTCCGACAAAGTTTTTGAAGAGTATGTGTTGATTTTAACAAAAAATAGAACAATAACATTCTAAATGGCTCAGATTATTGGTGCTGAGTTTGTGCTGAATAAAAGAACATGTAACATTTTGGAATAAATGTTTTTAGATAGGTGAAATATTTTATAATGTCAAGGCATGTCAGACTACCTCAAAAGTGGCTGAGAGGCCTCAGACTTCAGAGGGTTAAATGCACCACACCAGTCTGTTGCCAAAGTATTGCCCTACAACAGATATCTTTTTACTTTGTTTATTCACAATGTCTCCTTTTAAAAGAGATGCTGTGGTTGCTGGCTTGTTGCTTTCTTCACCAACACTTTAAGTTTCCTTTGTGGGTGTGCTAATCTCTCCCATGACTCACATCAGTAGCATGTGGCATGCTTAGCTAACTCAACTAAGACTGGCTTATATTTGTGAAGAACATAAAGAAAGTGGCTTCTTATTACAGCCACTTTTAACTGATCACTGACAAGAACTGAAGCTGGACAGGGGTTAAGCATGCATCTTCCAATGATCATTTCTTGCAAACAAAGGACATGAACTTAATTCATGGCAAATAAATAATTTCTTATATTTTTGTTCTGCCATTACACTAATCTTTATTTTAATGTATATTGTAAATATGTCAGATTTATGTTAAGTTTGTAATTTGACATCAA
>JAODKC010000137.1:22390807-22408291 GCA_026777985.1 Mormyrops attenuatus | reverse complement strand
CCCCCCCCCCCCCCCCCCCCCCCCCCCCCCCCCCCCCCCCCCCCCCCCCCCCCCGCTGGTCCCGGAGCCTATCCCAGCTTATCCATCACTCATCTATCCATCCATTCTTATTGCAGTTGCTTATCCTAGTCAGGGTCACATAAGGCGCAAGACATATATACCCCCCACAGGATGCTAATACATTGTAGGACACACTAGGTCACACACACGTACAACATTGCACTAACAATTCAGTAATATTATTACTTACTATAAATATTATTTAATTGTTCATGTATTATAATTGCTTATATTCTTTATATTGAATCATGCCAAAAAAATAAAGATTTTGTATCTATATTGATATTTTACTACACTAAACAACAATCCGTCTTATGCAACTTGCCTCTCATGCATAATATTGTGATTTATGCCTAGTGGCTTCTTTATAACGTTCATCTGCTTGTTAACCAGATGATCCCTAAAGAGTGACTCATGTGGATGCAACTGAATATATACAATACGCAGGTACAGAATTGCCACAAAGCAAGTGCAGGTAGCCACCGGGGGCCCCCGGAAACTAGGGGCCCCATGAAGTCAGAATTTCCACAAGTTAAATTTAGAGATATAAGGCAATTATCATTTTCAAATAGAACAACATGTCTATTTGCATTTTTAGTGACAGTGTTCAGGATAAACTCCTATACCAGCTGTAAGGGACCATTCCTATTTTGAGACTTCATGATACCCAGCATTTTTTTTCACACTGGAGTCTACTGGTACAGGTTGTTACGCTGCCAAGTGAACTGGCAGAGAGTAGCCTAACAGAAGAAGAAAATGGCAGAAAGATACAAGACTAACATTACATCTCCTGTGTTTTGTAAGAAAAAAAAGACAACTTGTGAAAAGATGTGGAAAGAACAAAATTAAATGAATTTATGCATAAATTCAAGACTAATCTTAGTCTCATGGATGGAGTAAGGCATAAGCTGTACAGCCTAGGGCCACAGCAAACGAGGAAATGGACAAGCTTCTTATATTCGGCTGATTGATCCACAGGCAAGATACCCTCTCCCCCAATCGGCAAATTTTTCTGACAGCACTCCCGCCCCAACCCTGATTGGTTACTGCACTTTGATTGGTTTGGTTACCATATTGCTTTGATTAGCATATTATTGGTGTTCCATCATTTTTAATTGCCTCTCATTTCTCTTTTGGCTCCAAAAATAGCTCAAATAGCCTACTTAAGGGCCCCCCTACCTATGTCAGCCTAGGGCCCCCATAGAAGTTAGTCCACCCCTTACAGTATGCAGACAACGTCAAGAGGTTCAGAGGCCAAAAATTAGAATGGCAAAGATGCATGGTCTAAGTGACTGTAAAGGTGGTCAGTGCCAGATGTGGTGGTTCCAGCATCTCAGAAGCTTTTTCCAGGATTTTTTCAGAAATTACTGTAATTAACACAATCATCCTCTCAGCAACAGTTTTGTTACAGAGAAACATTTTGTTAATGACAAAGGTCAGAGGAGACTGGCCAGATTCGTTAAAGCTAACCACAAGTACAATAGTAACTGTTCAGTGGTGAAACAGTACTGTTTAGAATGGCATCTCCAAAAGTACAACTCGTCAACCTTTGAAGTGGTTATGCAGACAAGACCGTGTATTACTTGGTGCTATGTAGGGGTACCTTAGAAAGTGGCCAGTCAGTAGTTTCACTGCTGCATCTCATACGCTCGTGTTTGGCAGTTAATCATAGGTTTTGATGAGTCTATTGATTTGTCATTGAGAGAAAATTACCCTCTTTTTCCCCATCATGTTTTCTGTACATGCAGTTTATGATAATAACACTAGCTAGCCAGACGCACAGGGCTTACTGCAAGGCAAAGTAGTGCTATCAAAGAAAAGTTAAAAGCAAAAGAATTTCTTTTGCCTTTGTAGCTGCTAAATATGCTCAACATTAAAGCCATGAACTTGTCTGCCTGCTACTTTAGAATTTCCATTGAATACCTGTATGACCAAATGTTTAGGTTAGAATCTGGGCTTATTCTACGTTGATAAGTGGTGCCTGAGTGTGTTCGTTTGTGTTTGGCTTGTTGGGACCAGTGTTATTATCGTAAAACTGAAACAGACATGAAATGGTCACTAAATTTAAAAAAAAAAATTGTGAACTGAAATGAAAACTCTATTTACAAGAAAATGTGTCATACTTTAAACTGTAAAAAATCTAGCTCCACAACACCTACATCTTTTTATCTCCTCTTTTAAACGATGTCATGGCTGCTGAGCTGTCTCTTTCTTCATTGCAATTTCAGTGTTCATCGCTTCCATGGTATAACAGTTGCATGTGGCACACTCCACTAAGTATAAGGATAAGGCCAAATTTGTACAGATTACTAACTTTTGGCATCACAATACACTTCTCATTAATATTTTAAGCTTACTACTATTCTGCTTATTGAATTGTGGGTGTAAGTAATGTCAGTATAGTGATGAAAAGCCAGTGTCCATTATCTAAAGCCCTCCAATGACATACAGTTTGTTGCTATCAAAATGAAATTAACTTAAATGGAGGAAAATTAATCATTTACTAATGGACCAATCCGTAAAATACTGCCAGCCCTATTTTAAACACGCACTTCTCAAAAACCTATTTTTAGAGATGTTGAGAAATTGTAAAGAAAAAAAAACACTTTCTAACCATCTCTAACCAAGACTTTTTAGCTCTGGAGCTAATAGACATAAGGGTTGATTACACATAGGTGAATGAAGCATTCAGAAATTTCTTGGTTTGATTACTAAACTGTTAGAACGTGATTTTTTTCAAAGTCAGTGGCATACACAATGAATATTGATGAGATAGGTGTCAGCACACCTGTAATAATTTGCATACTGTCAATAGTCCATCAGTCTGGGATGTCATTGTAACTGCCCCCCACCGCCCACACCACACACACACACCCATCAGTTGGAAAGCCAGTGTGATTTTTAAGAAAAGAAGAGACAATAATAGCCTTTTTACAGTTTATAACAGGCAAAGGATTAAATGTTGATGAATAAAAATTGCATTCAGATTATATACCTGGAATAATACAAAAACAATAAATGAATAATAGAACAATCAATTGTCAGTCCTGATCAGGATTCCAAGCTTCAAACCAGTTTCTGTCTGGATGAAGGCAAAGTTACATATCACATGCTTTGCACTTCCAAGGGCTTTATGTATGTATTTGTGTGCGTGTGTGTGTGCGTGTGTGTGTGTGTGTGTGTGTGTGTGCGTGTGCGCAGGTATAAATCTTTCGTATAATATATTCTTCATTAAATGTGTCAATAAACAATGAAATATAAACTAAAATGATTTCTGCAATAATAAATTGAATGATTTATTGACATATTGTTGATGTATTTATTGGACAATAGACTGACGCATATAATTAAAGTTAGATTGACACATTTAATTAAAGATATGTCAAAACAATTGGTTGCGGAGTTTGCTATATTGATTATCTATCTAAACTTATTGTGCTGCAATTTTCTGTGGATGCTTTTTAACATTTATATGCTTAACTTATAAAAAAATATATTTTTCTTTATAAAAATAAGATTTGGTATTCCAAAAGTTTTCTTCCAAAAATTAACCAATAAATAAATATTAATAAATTAATATTGCCTATGCAGGTACTGCACATATTATGTACTCTTAATTTAGAATGGAATAGATAAAGCACCTACAAGTTGTCAAAGTTGCACATTTAATTTTAATGCTTTTCTCTCTTTGATATCATACAGTAGATACATTAACGCGGTTAGTCATGCTACCATTTTTCTGAAGAGTTGTTATATGGAAAAAATAGTTTAATTAAACAGTGATGTGTTATATACTTCTTAAATATAAAGATACTGAAATTGTACCATTAGTCCAAGAACCGTGACACATACTGAACCTTGAGAAAATGGTAACATTACACCTAATATGTCATATACAGTATATGTGTTTTTTCCCCAATCAACAAAGCAATATCAGTTTGAACTGAGCAGTATCATTATTGAACTGTATATAGTGTTACCATATTGTCTATGCCTGTGCATTTTGTGTGTGTGTGTGTATTAATTTCCATGTTTTTCTGTTTCTGAGATTGCTGATACATATGTGCATGTATAGTAAGCTTTCTCACTAAATACTTAGCTGCTGTAAGTCGCAAAATTATGTAGTGCCATGGAAAAATACAGAAATGTTCTCTTCAGCCACCACCCACCCAAGCCTGAATGCCTGCCTTTCTCCTGTGATGCTTCAGGGTGCCACAGACAGGCAGCCTGACTGTCCTCACACCTCCACACCATCCACCACCACCCTCTGCATTTGTAATCATTACCTGTGAAAACTTGCCTCCCTGTCAGCAACTGATACCAGTCAGACAAGATATCCGATTTGCTTTGTGGCTGAATATCAGCCCCTGCAGAAAACCTCACCCCCAAAACACCCTTGCTCCTCGCCCACTTGTCATCTCCCATCATCCAGAGCCTAAGTGATACACTCACTCTGTAATGCCTACTTTGAGAACTGCGTTTAACTGTCCATGCTGCATTGCTGCCCCTTGCTGTGTTAGCAGAGCAGGCTGGTGCAATTTTCTAAATCAGCCTCCCATCATCCCCGCTGGAGAGAACAGGGATGCAATCACACAATGACAGTGCTAGTGAGAAAGGAGTGGAGCAGCTGGGCAGGGGCAATAATCAGCAAGGGAGGGCAGGTGCTGGTGGGTGCTAGTGTCATACTAATTCCGAGTTATCATGGGCACAGCTACTCATGACTTACATGCAACTCATGGGCATGTCATTTACATGTGACATGGCCATATTTTGGTGTTTCACTGCCATCTAGCTTAAGTGTGCATAAAACCCATACTTAATTCGATGGTAGAATACGCTTAAGTGAAAAAAGTGCACAGCTTAGATATGGGAGAATCAACTCCTTTGGGTGGAGTTGATTAAGTCATGCCCTCTACATGGCCAAACATGTATCAAAACAAAACTGTTTACATTTTTTCATATTTAGAAGAAAATGTTACATACTTGCTTTATAATATCTACATCACTGTATAAGGTCCTGTGGACTATGGGTACTGTAGCACCACCATAAGCCAACCTGTGTCTTTTTTCTGGCCAAAGTAGCAGAAGGTATATTGACAACCCAGTGGCTATTCTCTGGTCTGACCAGAGGAATCATTTGCCGTTGTTCCTTGGCTAACCCCTGAGAACACCTGTCTCTGTGACCAATGGTGTTACTGGCCCTGCACCAGAGAGGAAACTGTGGCCACTCCCTTGTCAGCCACCGTGTCCACTCTGGACTAAGATGAAGTGGAAGGTACCTTTCATGCTCTCCCCGGGGTTTTTCAGAAGCTCCTTGGAGATCCCTGACTTCCAGAATCACCCGAGGTAGTTGTCCTGCTGCTCCAGATAGGGGGAGGATTGGAGGAGATCTCCTCAGTCTCCACTTCTCCAGTGACATGCAGTTTTGCTTATCTTGCACCGGTGGCAGCACCAAGCCCTGGTGAGGCCACTGCCGCTCGACAAGTGCTCGGCCATCATCCAGATAGCGTCACCCTCACGGCTTCTGCCTACTCGCGTGAGGCCGCCGCCCAGATGGTTCTCACCTGCTCGCTTGAGGCCACCTTGAAGGCTCCCATCTGCTTGCCTGTGGCCAGTGTTTCATTGGCTTCAGACCCACCTGCAGCAGGCACCTCAATGTTGGAACCCACCTTGCCCTCTGCTGTCCACTCAGCTCCTGTCGTGAATCCCAAATCTGGGTAGGCACTTCCTCCTCGTGGCCCCTGTCACATTTTCCAGGACCCTCTAGGAGGAGCTCATCGAGGGAGGGGTACTTTGAGGTGCTGCAAGAGAGGCCTGCTTCACTGCCTGGCCCCTCGCCAGTGTACAGCTTGCCTCAGTTGGGCTCCACACCTGTGCCTGCCGCAAAGGTTCTAGTGGCCGTCCAGACCCTCACCTTTCTATCGTTGCCTGATGGCCACCACCAGCACAACACCTGATTTCCTGGAATCTACTAGCCTTGCACCTGATTCCCCGAGCATGTAGATCCCAGAGGACCTGGAGTCTCATTTATAAAACTTTGCGTAGAACTCATACTAAAATTGTACGTGCGCTCAAAAGACGAAAATGACATACGCAAAGAAAAGGTCATGTTTAAAAAAACATGTGCACTCATACCTGCAAGCAATATACGCTTTATAAATATAACACTACCTGGGATTGTACGTACGTGAATTTGCTGCATATTCCGCCCTCTACATGCCCCCGTTCAACCATACCTGGTCAATGCAAATCACCTCATGCATATTTAAGCCTCCAATATAAACCTGAAAAACTCATGGCATCATACCAACCAAGGGGAAAAGTAAAAAGAGAAATTTTTCTGAAACTGAGATAGATGTGTATGGAAGCCCGTTTCCGCCACCGTGGAAAAAAAAATATAATTTAAGTTGAAATTTCAACTTAGTTATTTCGAGATATTTTGTTGAAATTTCAAGATAACTAAGTAGAAATTTCGACTTAAATTATATCACGCACGAGCACACACGAAAGTGAGCATCATTATAGTGATTTTTCTCTTGGGGTTTGAAAGGGGGGTGAGGAGCCGGGGTTTGAAAGGGGGGTGAGGAGCCAGCGCTTGAGAGGGTAGCCACTGTCACCTGCATTTCATAACAGAACAATTCAATACATGAACAATGAATAGTTATAAATTACACAACGTTTTTATCACCTTACCAAGAAGCCAGCCATCACGCACAGCGCCAGCCTGCAGTCTGCTCCCTACACTGCTGTGTTCCCGGATAAACGAGCCAGGCCATTGTGCAACCATGTTTGTCAGGACCATATCAGCGTCACAAATAACTTGCACATTTATAGAATGCACATGTTTTCTATTCACGTAAATAAATTTGTTTTCATATGGAGCCCTTATTGCAACGTGACTGCAGTCAATTGCGCCGATTACATTTGGGAAACCGGACATTGCTGCAAATTGCCTTTTGATGTTGGCCTGTTCTCCCACAGTGTAAGGGAATTTAATGTATCTACTAGTCATTTTAATAATCCCATCCAAAACGTCAGGTATTATTGAGCTAAGTGATGGTTGTGATATCCCAGACCTAGAATACAACTAAACACAATTAGATTATTATTGTATTTAGAACAAGCTTTAGAACAAATTCACAATTTTATTGATAATTATAACCATATACCTCTCGGCTAATTCCCGCTGGTAACAGCCAGTTGCAAGAAACCCAAGGGTTGTCAGTACCTGTATTTGTGCCGGGATTGCGCGATTCCGTCGGGTCGGTCTCTCTAACATTGGACCCAGTTCAGCACATACCTCCAAAAGCACATATCTGGGTAATCTTAAATTGGCTTATGAGCCAGTCATCATCATAGGCCAAAAAATCTTCATGGTCCCTGAACAATCGTTCCGTTCTAATTCTGCCATTGGCATAATCTTCTAACAATGCCAGTGCATCCATTGTTACGTTATGCACGAATGTGATTTTATGTGTTTTCAGAGACTGATTGTTTCACTCCGTGTCCCAATGATCGTGACAATCACGACCACCACTTATCCATTTATATTTCAACAGCTGTGGCACACAGATTAAAAGCATAGATTAAGTTAAGATTTGAGTCGGATTATATATTTTACTTATATATTTATTCACTATTATAAATATGTGACTGAATAAGTGAAATTAAATGTACGTTGTATGACTCACGAGCACAAGCAATTATTTTTTATGTACTGATGCCACTCACGTTTTTGCTCACCCTCTTCACCAGCGGTCATATTTTTTTCTCCAAAATGTTTGCACGCATGGGTCAGAGTTAGTGTACATATGTGCACATTCTGCCATCAAGTTTGTTTCTATAGATCGCAACATTTGCGGAGAAAGATAATAAGTATTGTCCCCTGCTGTCACTCATATGGTGTCCTGTCCTGGTGGGTATGGTGTGTGTTTCTCCACAGTGTGTAGTTAGAGTATGGAATAGTCTTCCTGTTCAAGTAGTGCAGGCTAAAACCCTGGGTTCCTTTAAATCTGAGCTAGATAAGATTTTAACAACTCTGAGCTATTAGTTAAGTTCTCCGCAAATGAGCTTGATGGGCCGAATGGCCTCTTCTTGTTTGTAAATTCCTTATGTTCTTAAAGAGGCATACGCATATTTTAGGTCCCATTTTGTGCGTACGCAACGGTTATAAATGAGACCCCTGGAGTGGCGCCCTCTGAACATTGCCCTGAGTCCTGCTTTGGGGAGCCCTGTAAAGAGCCCCACCTTCAAACCCTGGTCTCTGGTCTTGATGGACAGCCAAAAGAGGAGCAGACAGAGTCTTCGTCTCCCGAAAAGCGAGATGGGGACACATCATCTGTAGGTGCCACACCACTTTCAGCTCCTGCCCTGCAGGCCCTCCTGCCCTGCCAGCCCCTCAGGGCCTTCTAATTCCAGTTCCTGCCCTAGTCTCAGTTCTTGCACTACAGGTCCCTTTGTATCCACCAGCTCCTGCCGTGGTTCCTGCCCTGATTCCTACCCTGTTTCCTGTCCTGCAAGTCCCTATGCGCCCCCTGGTCATAGCTTAGCGGTTCCCTCAACACCACCCAGCCCCACAGACCCCTTGACACCACTTGCTCCTACTGGGCCTCCGATGCCCAGGGGATTCGCTAAGTTCAAGAGTCTTGTCCCCGGCTGTCACTCGTCTGGTGTCCTGTCCTCGTGGTTATGGTGTGTGTCACCCCCTTCATTGTCCCTGGTCCAGCCAGGTTTGTTCGGTTCCCCTGTGATGTCTGCCATCATCCTTTGACAGTGTATCATGGTTCAGTCTACCTGGTCCTGTTCCTGGTTCTGTTTTGTCTTCCGAGGTATTTGGTCCCAAGAATCTGCCCGTCTGGTATTCAACCCTGTCTTGTTCTCCTGGTCTTGCCCCGTGTCCTGGGCCCATGTGTCGCCTTGTCCGGTCCCCTAGGTTCACTCCTTGGCCTGTCTTGCACACCCAGAGGGCACACCTTTGGGGATGGGTACTGTCACATCCAGCCCAGCCTACCTGTGTGATCCCCTTATTTCCCTTCCCTAAACTAGCCACACCTGGGGCTTGTTAGTCTTACCTCTTTTTCCTGCTTTCTGTTGGATCCCACCTTAGTCAGATATATTAGCGTCTCCCAGTCTTGTGCTCCCTGTTTGGCCATTGTTGCATGTCAACTTTTGTGAACCTTCCCTCTTTACCCTAATAAACACCCCTACATGGGTTATGTTTGGAATACTTGCCTGCATTTTAGTCGTACCTTGATTTGACATCGTGACGCAATTAACCTGATCAAAATCCTGTGGACAACTTTTTGATGATCATGATATGATGACCAAATGTCCCCCACAATGTAATAAAAACCTGTTTTTTTTATTCTGTGGGGAACATTTTTCAGGTTCCCACAAAGATCAGCCAATGCAATCAAAAAACTAAAAATTCCAAAAGTCTCGTATTCTGTTTGGTTACTTATGGTTAAGGTTAGGACTGGGTAGGGATTAAGGGTGCCATATTGTGATTAGAGTTTTCCCCATAAAAATGAATTGAGAGTCCCCACAAACATATAATTACAAACCTCTGTGTGTGTGTGTGTGTGTGTGCGTGTGTGTGTGTGTGTGCGTGCGTGTATATATGAAACTGTATGCATCAACTTCATTTCATAATTCTGGGACTACTGTAGGAAGCAAAATCACAAAAATAATTGATTAATTGACATAATCAGAAATCTAATCACAAAATGGTACCTGTATGCTAATGATTGGTATAACCTACCTCTGAATTGGACATCCACCCAACCATCCCTCCATTTTCTAACCATATATTCTGCTCTGGCTCATGGGTGGTGGGAGTTGGAGTCAGTTAAATATTCTTGTAATATTATTGCACTTGAAAATACAGGAGATTTGTTCTTCAACATTTTTTTGTGTTTGCGCAGGTGTACAAAGTGATATTTGTAAAAGCTTGCAATTTTTCTTTCAACTGAACACAGAAACATTTCTCCAGAGGCAAATAAGTTGTTTTGGGAATGGATTTATGACAAAATAAAACACAGCCACTAACACTGATACATCTGAGTTGACTTGCAGTTCACATGGTCACAGCTCGGAGGACGTTAGGAACAACACAATAAAAAATAATAAAAAAAACAGTCAATACATCCAATAAAACAACTGAAATCATGCTATGGCACTATGGATTTCAGTTTTATTGTCTGGCTTTGAAGTCAGGATCAGATAATGGCCTAGGGACAACTCACTCTTGGTTCTCCATGAATGTAGAATCTGATTGGTCCAAAAAAGCAATAAATTATGGGTCAACAGGTGTTCTAAGAATTCCAATCTCCTAAAGCTATATGAGTAAATAAATAAAACACTCTGAATATCACATTGGCAATCTTAATTCTTAGCTTTGAATATACCTCTTACATGTTACATGAAGAAAAAATATTACTCATCTTGATCTTTGTGTTTATGTCCTGTCCTAGTAATGAATTTTTGATTTGTGGTATGCCATTACAGCGAAGTATTGGAAGGGATATAAGGAGCAAATATTCCACTAAAAAACCACAACCCTGCTGGAGGCTTGTGAATGGATTGAATAAATCTGGTGCAACATTTTCTGTGTGGTGTCCTTTGGAGGTCTTATCTACAGTTACAGTGTAAAGCAGGTAAGTTAGCAACCTATTATCAACTACAGCAGACTACCAGACCCTCCCACTCCCAAATTCTCAGCTCTCACAAATCAACACAACAAATTTTGGTATTATTCTGTATTTCTGGGTTGTAGTGGGAGATCTGGACCGAGATGGGCTCTGTCCCAAGGTTCATTGTCCAAGTGAGTTGGGGCAGAGGGTGGTCCTTTTATTAAGGCTTTTCTTGTACCATTAAAATTCTGTTACCAAGAGCTGTATTGTTGATGACACTGTGAGTATTGGGTGTATATATGTGTTTTAGAGAGGAACATTTGAGGGTATCCTTGTGTGGAGTGGGTAAGTAATCACTAAGCTGAGTTTACAGATCTGTGACCTCAATTACATTTTAATGGATTTTAAAGCTTTGTTGACTGACTAACGTGAAACCCATTTGCAGTTTGTCAAGTCATGCAGATCAATGGGAATGATGGGCAACAATTAGACACCATATAGCACATATTATACTTCCAATGGGTAAAAAAGCTTGAATGCAGTCGAGTCAATCAGTCAATTTTAAGATGTAAATCTAAAATTTACTTTAGTTCTGTATTGGGAGTTCTTCAATAATGAAGATTACCTGAGAAAAGAATCAGCAAAGGATGAGGTTCCTGCAGAACTACAGTGAATCACATTTAGAACCGGAACTGTTGTTCCAGAAGCAGTCAATAAGATCATCATTGAAAGCTGACATTTCATTATTAAAAAATTCAATCGGCTTCTGAGCTGTTTCCTCAGTGTCACAATTAATATAGTGTAGCCTGGTCAGTAGCTTCCTTTTTTATCAAGGTATCTCCTCTATTCTTTGCTAACAGAAGAAGGGGAACTAATTTGGGTTGTAGACCCTTATTTTGCTATTTGGTTATTTAATGTCCAGACACTATGTTTATGTTTAAAGAAAAACACTGTATAGAGGAAATATTACATCATTCTTTCCTTTTCAGCCAGCTTTATTCAAGATCACTTGACAATATCCATGCATTTCTTGCATTCTCCTCTGTGAATGCAGCTGTACCTGTTTTGTTCAGTCACCCAAAACCAATTCATCACAGTTTCTTCCTTTATTTAGAACTCTAGCAGCAAACTAATCACAAGCCAAAATAACAAAAACAAGGAAATAAAAATTGGAAAAATATGCCTCATTCTCTTTCTCCACTTGCTATGTTGATTGTTGATTATCAAGGACACAATGATCATTTAGCATTATTTTTACAAATGATATTTAGCCATAATCATCCATATATTTTAATCAGCAATTAGAACTGCATGACACGTTGCAATTTAAAAAGTTGCAAAACAACAAGGTGTACAATTAAAGCTCTCCATAAATTGTTAAGCACCGAGAAATCTGCTTCAAGAGATATGCAAAGTCTCATAAAGTGGGCAGTTTGAAGCCAGGCACTGAGCAGATATCAGAGCTCATTGCAGGCAGCTATCTCTGCAGTAGCTCAAAGTGCATTACATCAATCACCCTGGGATTTCCGCACTAGCATATAACAAAGCTCAAAGCAGCCCTTATCAGCACATCGCCACTGTCATCTTTGATCCAGCACTTGCAACAGTAAATTTTTTTGCATAAATCCATCGGTCAAAGGTCACAACCAATTTTAACCTCTTCCATGGATAGATCTTTTTACCAAATAAAAACCTTGTTCCACTTAATATTTTATAAGCCAAAAAATACTCTATTATATTCTATACTCATACCATTTGAAAATGCTTCTGCCCTTACAACTGATTGCCTATGGCTGTCTCTTCTTAATACCATAAAAATGCATAAATCCCATAAAATCTGTATTTGCCCTAAAATAAATCATTTATGGCTCCTACAAAATCAACAGTGACACAAAGGTTATTATAAATGCCACAATGCAACCATCTCCAGACACCTCATAGTCAAGGCAGGTAGTCAGCATAAGAGAATTTTATTTAAGAGAAATGTAAATGTTTATTTAGGTGCTGCTTAAATCTCAATACAAATTTATACTGTGCCTCTTTATCCATTACCTTACTAATCTGAACATGCTTTGCTTTTATGTACATATTAACCAGGCTACACCATAGGTATATTTTTATCTTTAACAAATATATCCATTCTTCTCTGAACGCTGCATTAACAAGGCATTTTCAGAAACAGAACTCCCTCTAACTGCATGTTTTTGTTTGTAAATTGCATACACTGTTGTAGACTATATGGAAAAAAGTATTGGGACACATGGCTATTACACCTACGGGAACTTAATATCTATTCATTCTAAATCCATAGGCATCAATATGAAATTGGTCCCCCCTTTGCAGCTAGAATACCTGCTACTCTTCTGGGGAGGCTTTCCACAAGATTCTGGAGTGTGTCTGTGGGAATTTTTGCCCATTCATCCAGAAGAGCATTTGTGAGGTCAGGCACTGATGTTCTCCAGGCATCCGGCAAACCCAGACTCGTCCATCAGACTGCCAGACAGAGAAGCGTGATTCATCACTCCACAGAATATGTTTGCACTGCTTCAGAGTCCAGTGGCGGTGTGCTTTACTCCACTCCATCCGATTGACATTGCGCTTGGTGATGTGAGGCTTGCCTGAAGCTGCTCGGCCATGGCAACCCATTTCATGAAGCTCTCGGGGCACAGCAACTGTGCTGAGGTTAATGCCAGAGGAAGTTTGGAACTCTGAAATTACTGAGTGAGCAGAGCATTGGCAACTTTTATACACTATGTGCCTAAGCACTCGGTGACCCCTCTCTGTGACTTTACATGGTCTGCCACTTCGTGGCTGAGTTTCTGTTGCTCCTAAACGCTTTCACTTTGCAATAATACCACTCGCAGTTGACTGTGGAATATGTACCAGGGAAGAAATTTTACAAACTGACTTATTGCAAAGGGGGCATCCTATGACAGTACCAGTACCAGGCTTGTATCGAGCTCTTCAGAACTACCCATTCTTTCATAAATATTTGTAAACCTGACTGCATGTCTAGTTGCTTGATTTTATACACATTTGCCAATGGGTCAGAATGAAACACCTGAAATCAACGATTTAGTGGCCTAATACTTTTGCCCGTTCAGGGTATGAAAAATTGCAGAAAGGAGACTGATATTTTTAAAAGCTTGCAAGTAACACTGGAATGGTAACTGATTTTTTTTTATGTGTTCTCCTGGGATTTAAAGCCATGGCCATTGCATTGTGGTTTTTTACAATGCTCTACTTGTTGAGATGTGATGTGGGAGCAGGGGGTTAGATTTGGGTATGAATGGTAGGGACATGTCCCTACCAATATTTCTAGCATTCTCCAAACTTTGTCATGTTAAGATCTGGTAAGATGGTAAAATGTAATGCAAAGACAATCTCTTTCATTCTGCTGACATTTGTTGTGCCAAATCAAGGATGCCTCCACATACTATTTCTTTTCCTTCCTTGTCTGCCTCACCATTTCAAGGTCACAGAGAAGATGAGGAAAGGAAACTAAAAGTATTGAAACCAACTCTAATATATAGGTTTGCTGCCTTTCCTGCAGTCACTCCAGACCGCTGTGAGTGATTACCAGTATCGTTAGATTTATTGACTATAAGCGCTAACTGAGAATTTCAGATGAGTACATTTGGTACACTTTTTGCGCATGGTTAATTTTTTTGTGCTAAGCACACAGTGACAAGCAAGCTTCATTAACTTTTACATTCGCCATCGGCTGGCAACAAATCAAAAAGCTAACGTGTTGTGATTTTGTTATGTAAAAGCTCCTGGGTGTTTCTTTTTTCTTTTCCAAAATAAATTATATATAGTCTATTTTCTTTAATTCTTTCACTTTGACTTGAAATCTTTGTTATTGTGCATTTTTATTTAATTCAATTCAATTAAATTTTATATAGCGCCTTTCACAACAGAGTTGTCCCAAAGCACTTTACAGGCTTGTGTTGTGATACATGAAACAGAAGTAGAGGGAGATACAGAATGGGGAAAAAAGGAAAGAAGGAAATTGAATAAAGAAAGCCAGAAGACAGTGGAGGAGAGGAACCAAAAACTCCCAAGTAGGGAGAAAAAAAACTTCTGGGGGTCCAAGGTCAACTGGCTGCCCAACCCCCCTGGGCATACTAACATTCCCAAAAACAGAAAATAGTGGACATGCTTGCTAAAAAGGAGGTATATGCTGTGATTAAGAATGGAGACAAAGTCCATCAATGAACAAATGAAATACTTGTTTTGAAAACCTATTTTTTGAGCAAATAAATTTTTGGGCATTGTCTAGTTATTTGATAGGGTTTCAATTCTTAACTGATATCTTTGGGTATCCAATTAATAGCCAGAAGTATGTGCGTGTGTGTGTGTGTGTGTGTGTGTATACAGCCATGAAAAAAATTAAGAGGCCAGAGCACAATTTTTTCTTTGACTCATTTCTCAATTTATGGGTGTCTATCATCATGGACAAAAAAGCATCATACAATAGCAGCGATTTAAGGACTGTTGGCTAAGCCACCTGCTCTGTGCTTGCTTCTTCCTTGTTTAATGGGACCTCATTCCTGCTTCACTTGATGTCATCCTACAGTTCATGAGAAACTAACGGATAAGGTATGTCATCTATGGCATTAGAATGTCACTTCTGCCTTCTACCTGGCTGGTTTCTGGTCGTTCCCAGTGTCTCCTGCTTCACCTTATTGTCGTGTACTGCTGTCTTAGAAATTTTGAACCTGGAAGCAACCTGCTGCTCAGCGTAGCCTTCTGCAGAACCATGACTTAACCAGGATTTTGCAGGTGCAGATTTTGCAGATTTTTAAAAAAAATATAGAGCGGTCTCAATTTTTCCATGACTATATGTGGGCATGTATATATTACATTATCAAGACCAATAGTCCCCACAATGTGATAAAACCAGTTATTTTGACCATTTAGGGACATTTTTTCAGTCCCCAGAAAGGAAAACACAGATCTCAGAACAGAATCATTGTAATATGTAAGCTGCCAAGCAAATACAAATGCAATATCTTCGTAGACAAAAAAGCATCATACTCACAATAGCAGTGATTGGCTAAGCTAGGTGCTCTGTGGTTTCCTGTTACACTTCTTTCAAACTTTAATGTTCTTAATAATTAAGATTAACATTTTTTTTATGCCATGGCACTCTTGAATTCTCAAATCTTAATGATCTGAATGGTGTTGATTAATTTTATCTAATTGTAAACATAGTGCCAGCAATGCAAATCACAATAGTAATTCTTATATTTAATTTGATCATATGTTACTTAAAATGTCAGACTTAGAACACAATCTTAAAATAACAGAAATGATACAAAGAAAGAAACAGCTACAGATTGTTTAGACAACAACAGTTTTTCAGGCTGAGAACCAGGACCTGTGCTCATTGATTAAATACCATGATATGATGAGATTGTAGCTCAGTCACACTTTACAATCCTGAGTAATCTGCCTAAACAGGGTGGTGTGTGTGTCCAGTTTTAGGGAGAAGTATACAGCTGCAGTCACCCTTCTCAGGCCCCGCTGCTCTCAAGCCTCGCCACTCTCAGGACCCCACATGTGCAAAAGAGGACAATAAAATGATGATATTGCTTCAGTACTATTTTAATCCTGATGTAAATGTATGTAGTGTATCCAGAATGAATGACACAATAAATAATGTGGTTGATGTTTCCAGATCATTATATCATACGGAATGTCATAACTAAATTAATATCTGTCACGCCCAGCCCCGATCGCCCTCCTGTGAACCACACCTCCTTGTTAACCTCGTGTGGAATCCTCCTGTTTACCAGCTGTTGTTCGTTTCCTGCTCGTCACCTCCTGTATTTAGTCTACGTTCTGTCTAGTCCCGTCAGATCTGTCATTGAAGTCATTGTTAATGTTCGTTGCTTCCCATCTCCCGTATGCTCCCCTGGTTCCCCGTTTACCCGTAATAAACCCCGTTTGTCCCGTATCCTGGACTCGCTCGCCTGCTTCGCCGCTCGCCGGACGCGAACCGTGACAGAATGACAGATCTCAGCGAACTACCTCGGGAGATCGAGGAGCGACGCCTCGGTCTCCTCAAGGAGGTAACCGACTGGCTGGACCAATCAGAGGTCCTGGAGGACCCCAGACTGATGGAGATCGCCAGCCATAGTTGGTGGCTCCTTATGGAGCTAAGCCAGTCTACAAGCACGCACGTCTTCACGACCGTGCGTGCTAATATAGAGCGGCTACTGGACGGCGTGATGGAGAAGCGGCTCCCGCCGAGGATGATCGCCTGGGGCCCCCCATCACCGCCAACCAGCGAGAGCCCGAGCGCCGCGTCGCCGCCAGCCACCGCCACCCGGAGGCGGAAGAAGCGGAAGGGGAAACGCCCGGAGCAAGCCCTGGTAATCCCGCTCCAGGCTTGCTCTCTCGCTGCCGCCCCGCTCCCCACTGAGTATCGGGAGGAACCCCTCCCGATCGGGAAACCAGCGGGGATCCCCTCCGCAGCCACGCAGCAGCCGCCTTCGGGAGCCTCCTTCCAGGGAGGCTTCCTGGACTTCCTGAGGATCCGGGCGGTGCTGGATGCAATCCCGCGGATACCGGAATCCCTTAAAGGGACGACGCCCCGCCGGGAAGCGCCGGTGCTAGAGGCGCTAGCGGAGGCGTCCGACGCCCGGCCCGCGGCGCTGCGACCGGCTGCTACCGCTCCGCCTGCGGCGCTGCTGCCTGCTGCTGCTGCCGCTCCGCCCGCGGCGCTGCTGCCTGCTGCTGTCGCCGCCGAACCCGCGGCCTCCCTGCAGCCTGCCGTCGCCGCCGC
>JAODKC010000137.1:22345192-22365435 GCA_026777985.1 Mormyrops attenuatus | reverse complement strand
AGGTATCAGCCCAGTCGCTAATTAAATCAAGATCCCGTTGAAGCCTCTCTGCTGCTAGATCAGTATCTGCTACACCATCCACCTTGGTGTCGTCTGCAAATTTAACCAGTTTACTGTATGCATTGATACTATATGTACTGTATTGATAATGTATGTATTGGTGTCAATATCATTTATCTAAATTAAGAACAATAATAGTCCTAAAATTGAACCCTGCGGTACCCCACTATGAACGCAGGCCCACTGTGACATTGTGCCTTTAATAACTACTCGCTGCTTCCTGTCTGTTAACCAGTTTTTCATCCAAGTTGCTACAGTTCCTAAAATCCCTGCAGCTTTGGGCTTTGAGCAGAACTTGACAAAACAATGAGAATTTTTGAATGGATGGTGGACAAACCAAAAAAAAGCTGTTTTGTATGGTACAGGACAAAGCCTGCTTATGGTGTATTGGTCTGACACAAATGAACTTGGGGTTTGGGGGAATCACCTTCCAGATACAGACATCACTCTCCCCCAGTCAATCCAACCTGTCTGATCCATTATGGAATTTATAAGCACTTGCTACTGTAAGTGTGTTCAGAACATATTGTTTTAATGTACTGATTCTTATATATGGAGTAAGGTTGCTCAGTCATGCTGAGTAGCTATGCTCCCAGCAGGTACTCACCACAGCTGACCATGCGCACTCCATAAGGCTTAAGATTTTAAGACATTCTGATGCAATTGTCTGACCATAATGATTGTTATATTTACATTTCAAGATGAACACTTCCTTCCAAAGCATGTGTAATCATATCTTTTTGGGGACTGCTCATTCATTTCTACGGGAAAAAATGCTAATGTTATCTATGACAACCTTAACCCCTACCCAGCCCTTAGCATAACCATAAGTAATCAAACAAACAGGAAACTGGTCCCCATAAGGTAAAAAAAGGGTATTCATCACGTCTCCACAAATGTCCCCACAAGGTAAGGTATACCTGGACCACAAACACACACACACTAAAACATGCATATGCATAACAACAGATATTAAAATGTTATGACAAACCAACTATAAACAACTTTGACTTCATGATTCATGATCACATCAATGTCCAGGGTCATAATATTTTAATTTTAAATTGCTAGATATTTTCTACATAAAGACTGTGAATTGCAGAAAGACATGCGATGCATTATGAAAAATCTTGTGAAGTCATATCAAGAATGAATTTTAAGTAGTGCAATTAATAATTATTAAATAAAATATTGCCCTTGGGTCAATTTCATCATAAGCTTTTAAACCCGTCAAGGTGAATCCATTCTTGGTTGCCACCAGTGAAATGCAATTACGTTGCACATGAAGTTTAACAAATCTCCACAGCCATGTAAAGGCACGAGACAATTCATGCTGTGCATACATTCCACTGTAATCCTTTCAGCCTTCATCTGTCACTGCTCCCCACCAAGTGTGCCCCTTAATTAAATGGAGGGAATCAAGATCCCAATAAGTCATTACATTTCAGCTCTTCATTCTGATAGCTACTTTCTGGTTCATCAAAGGATTATTAAGTGACTATTATAATACAAGGAATGGAATATTAGTGTGCATTTAGGAGGCGAAGTCCACTGAGATGTATTGTCTCATAGTACCAACCCTTGTTGATTTATTTTTAAGGTTTGTTTTGCCATAAAAAATATATTTGATACTTATAATGGAAAGTGAAATGAGCAAATCGGAATGTGTTAAATTAATGCATAAAACTCATCAGTGAATTCATTAAAACAAGAGATAGTGGTGATTAAGCCAATGAAAACAGTTTCTCATGAAGAAACAGTTTGGTACATTTCATGAAACATACTTGTGGTGTCCTTTAATAATGAGATGGTTGCACACGTTTTACAACAATATTGTAACTAACAACTCAGCTTACACTTCAGACAACAGGTCTGCCATCTAGCGCACACATTAGCTGGGAACCAATGTGCCGACAGTCACCTTTCAACTTGGAAGTATGGTGAGCCTGAGTGTTCAACATACCACAATACTTAAACATTTTCAAGGATATACAAGCTGACTGGTGTGTGAGTGTGTCCTGTGATGGGTTGGCACCTCATCCTGGGTTGTTCCCCTCCTTGCACCTGGAGCCTGTCCCGGAGGACCCCCCACGACCCTGAATAGGACAAGTGGTTTCAGAAAATGGATGGATGGATGGAAGACTATTTCTCAAAACAATTCATGCATATTGCACAACACTGTGGTTTAGCTGTACAAGCCTGTAACTTGCCCAAAACAATTAACTTATGCCTCAAAAGCAAATTACTCCACCAATAAATTAGTCAGTGTTGCCAAAATGAAAAGTATCTTCAGCATCTTTTTTAACCATGACAGTCAAAATGCTTAGATATAGAGTCAATATGCCAGTAAAAGTCTGCTCCTGAGCTCCGAAATTCTCAATGACAGGCAGTTCCCTATTTCTTATTGTCACTAACTGTTTGTTATTTTTTAGCCAACTGATACTTATTCATGCTCTTACTTATTCAAAGACACCAGTTAAAACACTGCAAGGCTCTACATTACAGTACATAAAGTTCACTGGCATGAGAAAGCACTCACTTGCAAATGTATCTTCTTCAGATTACCAGACACAGTACAATAGCAAACAAAAAGGTCACCCAGCACTGTATAATGTAAAAACTGCAAAATGGCAATACAACCGCAATGAAGTAACCAAAAACTCAACAATTCTGCATCGCTGCCATTTATGGAATACATCATTTTGACAGCTTGCTTAGCTGTTTTGCATGTAGTGGCTAACACAATGATCACATACATATATAGTTTTGGGTATAAAATAATTACAATTGGTGTTATAAGGTAGTGTGTTGAGGGGCTTCAGAATCAGACAAAACAACAGCAGAACACAAAAAATGAGGTGGTTTATAATTTATTCACCCACCACTTGGGGTTTTAGTGCATCCGGTGCGCTAAAAAAGTATACAAAACATTACAAGGGATTAAAGCGATGGGACACCATTAGGATGGAATGAGGACAGGCTTATGAGCCGTGGCATCACAAACCCCTCTCCTCAAGCTTGCTCCTCCTCACAGAGGCAGGACAAGAACTCTGCAGTCCTTCACAGCTTTGACCTGCACAGTAGACGGATATGGCTGCAATGACATATACCACTGTCTAGTCCTGCCATTACTATCCCTCATACAATGCAGTCACTACAAAACCCTATGATCAGTCTCAAGAACAAATGGCCAGGCAATCTTTCTCCACTGTAGAGTACTTAGTCTCTCTGGGGATTAGCTTGCGGCTGATGCATAGGACTGACCTTCAGTCCTCCCCCTCTCCCTGCAGCAACACAGTCCCAAGCCCTAATCCAGAGGCATCCATTTAGACCAAAATGGGTAGGTCAAAATTGGGGCTCTGCGGCACAGGACTGTGCCAAAGACTGCCCTTAAGGTCCTGAAAAAACCTGTCATACTTCTCAGTCCAAACCACTTTGTTGGAACTTGACTAAGTATTTCTCATAGGGCAAGCCTCAGGATACCAGGTAGCACAATCATATATGACCAAGATGTAGACCTGCCCTGCTCTTATCTATGGGGCCTACTACATCCATGGTGATCCTTGTGTAGGGAACATCTATATTTGGCATGTTCACTAGTAGAGCTTTTGTGCCTCTGTTCATGTGGATGGTTAGCTGGCAAGAAGGAGAGGATTCACAATGAGCTATAACCTACTGGTATACCTCTGGCCAAAAAAATGGCTACAAATCCTGTCTAGGGTTTCTGTTGGCCTGCCAGCAACATTCACCACACTGTCCTCTAGTGACGGCAGTTCCTGCACAAGACCACCCAAGACTTTTTCCCTTCTCCTTCCTGACTTTGATTTCCTTTCTTTATACCCAGGGGAGCATTCCAAAAAGGGCAATGCCTGCCATAAGTCTATATCCATAGATCTACTCTTAGCTTGGCTCCTAGTTAACACAGAACCTCTAGCTGGGGGCTGATGATGATGTAAGAATTCAGCCAACATGGGAACATCCTAGCCTCCCATATGAAAAAGAACTGTATGATTCATATATAGTTAGACTTTTTCGTGTACAATTACTTCATGATTACAGATTCATAGATTTAATTCTCTCATCGTTTATTGTTCATGCAAAAAATAACAGGATTACACAGGATGGTAAAATTTTGGTTTGACCTTTATTAACAGACAAGACCACTAAGATCATGTCATGATCGATCATCCAGCCCTTGCGTGTGCCACGCCCACCTCGTTACCCCCATGTGGAATCCTCCTGTTACCAGCTGTTCTATGTTTCCTGCCTGTAGTCTTGTGTATTTAGTCCATGTTCTAGTCCATCTCCCCAGTTCCGTCATTGATGTTAGTCGCCGTCTGCCCTGTGTTCCCCCGTTTGTCCCGAATAAACCCCGTTTCCTTGATTCCCGGCTGCCTGCTTCATCCTTCCCTGCTTCCTGCCTGATCGCTTGATGGCGATGGTTACAAACCAGAAGTAACTTGGGTACAAACAACACATTTTTGAGAAGATATAGAAAAAAGGACACAAATAACAGTGTTAGAAATTTGACTTAACAATCCTGCACTGAATTAAACCAAGACTTTAAAGTTTAAAGCATACATGCATACACCCTAACTAATAAGGAATGATTCAGTCATCATTCTGCAGTGCTCTCTCTGGAGTCTTTTCCGCTTTTCTTTTTCCTCTCAACTCAATCAATTTGGCATTGATTGTAGAGCCAATGGATGAAGGCACCACATGCGGCCACTTGACCAGAGTTGCTCTTGCGAGATATTATGAATAAAAAGCAAAGAAAAACTTTAGCTATTAAGGCTCTTTTACACCTAGTGTGTTTGCTAAGGTCCTCACCATTGATCCATTACTACCAGATGCAGTATATGTCTACATGCCTAATAAATACAAAGTGCTTAAAACATACGATATATGGCATCTACTTTGATCTTATCCAGTGCATGATGCTGTGTGGCCGATTGTCTTTAAGGTTGCTCTTAAGTAACACATCCAAGGCAAACACTGCTGTCAGGAGAGTTCAAACAAATGATGAGGCTGAGATGGCATTCTGCGCATTTTCTACAGGCATTTGAGGCGTGTGGTACATCAATGGTGAATGCACTCATTCACAGATCTCTTTTAACTGCTAACGACTTGAGCGTATCCAATATTTCTTTAATGTAAATATAAACATATATATATATATACACATTGTATATACAATATGCATATATAAAATTTGCCTTCAGTTAGAAATAATAGCCTTCAACATTTCTGTTTTAATAGTTATTCATTAGTCAACGTTTACATGCATATTTTAACTTCACAAAACAGGCAAAACTAAGGCAAAACTATTTTATTGGTGTGGGTATATCAGAGATTATATTACACCAGTTAGCTAATCATATCTCTGGACCAGAACAACACCATGTGTAATTATACTTTTATTAATTTAATACTTACTGCTTACAAACTTGATGTAGCCACTGTTTAGAGGACAACTATGCTTGGGTTTCTTTCCCTTTTGCCACTCTATTGCTGCAGCATACTGGCTAATTGGGTACCCATTCTCATCCATTTTTAACTCATCATACTTGCAAATTGCATTTGTTTTGACCTCGCTGTAACTTCCTGCATCCTCGCCATTGTTCCACTGCACCACACCATACTTCCACACTGCCTGAAAGACAGAGAAACCCAAGATTCTTTGACATCTCATGAATCAATGAATCAATGACATTACATGAAAATTACAGCCGATAATGTTATCTTAGCTAATTTACTCCAAATTCAAATAAACATCACGAATATTTAAAATGTCAAATGGCTTTTGTCACATCAATCATGAATCATGGAGCCATACTCTTTGTTAGAAATTAACAGCGGTAAACAGCCTGCACAGATAGTCTAGCAGGTTAGAGCAGCAGCAATATACATTTGTACAGTACTGAGCTTTCCTACACCACATCATATAAAACAATTCAAATCAAACCATATGAAAAGTTCTGGTACCTTGTTATTTTTTATAGACATATGAACACTTCACAAGATTTTAGAAGCTAACGCATTACATGAAAATTACAGCCGATAATGTTATCTTAGCTAATTTACTTAAATCAATATGCAGTCCTGTAAGCAATGCTCATATAATACGTATATTAGCTTCTCCTATAAAAAAAACACACCCACTTACTAGATATCCTCATACAATGACATCATGGAATTAATACACAAATGTTCTCACCATTGTTTCGGGAAAAAATGCAGAGATCCGTTAACAAACGAGCGCGCGAACTGCACGAAGAAGCTGTTCTGAATCACACATTCGCACCAAACATATAATTCAACCAATCAGAACAGAATCAGACCAAGTGTAAAAATGTAGATATTATGAACATGTGAAAATTACATATTTGTTAATATAATAATATTGCAGAATCCTGTGTACAAAGGTTGTTTAAATATTGTTTTTTTAAACATGGTGTATTTAAATGACATTAGCTGTGTTTTTCCTTGAAGAACGTTACTGTAGGGAATTAGTTCTTAGCATGCACTACCAGTATAAGTTTATGCACTTCAGAGAACAACAGACAATTTAAATGTGCATACATACAACTGATCTTATGTTTCTATACATGTATGTGCAAAATACATGTCTTACAATACATAAATTCTATATGTATTGCACATGTGTTTTTGGTGTCTTATATTGATCTTGCATGATTTAGACAAAACCTATATGAATCATATCTAATTTATATACATTTTTTTCATATGGGCTAGAACAACAGAAAAGGGGCAGGTATCTATGATACCCACATTCAACACATATATCTGCTCTTCTGTTTCCATCTGAATGTCAGCAACCTGGTGCTTTCTGTCATCACCATGAATGCAACATACCCTTGTTGTTTTGCAAATGTTAACTGTCATTTGAGAAATGCTCCAAAGTAGTCGAGAAAAATAGTTAATACTGTTTCAAGACTGTTTTGAAGCTGTCAGACAGCAGCTGTCTGAAGCTGACAGACAGCAGCTGTCTGAAGCTGTCAGACAGCAGCTGTCTGTTGTCCTGTCTATGACAACTTTTGCTTAACAAGCTGCAAATGCTTTGCATAAGCGATATGCTGAAATACTGCAAGGGCGTAGGAGAGAGTTTGATATTGGGGGGGTACACAATTTAATAATTTAAATTCAAAGGGGGCAGCGGGTGGATGAATAAAGCCTTAAATATTGGGGGGTACAAGCCACCCCATCCCCGCGGCTTATAGGCCCTTGAAAATTGTGTATGGTGGGGATTTTTATGTAGGTCTGGATTCATATCAGTTAAATTTACATAAATAGGGGGTTGTCTGTATAATATACAAATTCCCAAGCTTGCTAATATAACAAACCAAAAGGTTGTTATGTTAGCAATTATACAAGTTAGTTCTGACCCAAGAAATATGATTGGACAAGAGACATTCTATGAGTGCGGTTATCAGAGTATAACCGCACTCAGACATTTCACATCAGATATGTCACTCCACTTTACATATGTATCTAAAAACTGTTACTTACACATAACCCTCTTGAGTCAGCGATACCCCAGCAGGATCAAGCAAAAATTTTCCAAAACTGTCTAAAACACTCTACCAGTTTTTGTCATAGAAACATTTTAAAAACACTGTGAACAGTCTACTTTTCAAATATATAGAATATATTTGAATATATATAGGAATGAACTATTTTTATCTTTAACTTTGTAAGAAGAATAAAAAGAATAAGAGTCACTGACTCGAGTGTCTGAGTCACGAAGCAGTGCTGATCGCCCACCCATTTGCAAATAGAGCTAATTCATATGATAACGTTATGATAATCCAGCAGTTGATACTGAGTCAAGAAAACACGTGAAAACTCCCATAAGCAAGAGAACATCTCTGGGTTCTGTTTACACTGATTGAGGAGCTGCAACGCTTTATTTTGTGATGTGACAGAGTTTTCACTGAGGAAATACGATAAAAAACTCTTCAATTCATGCATAACTTTGAATTCAGGTACGCAGTAACTTTGTAAATTACACATGTCACCTGTTTTCTAATTTTGATCGCTACTGTGTCTTTATAAATACAGATATTTCTTACTTAACAACCTACCGGTTTAACGACCACCCGGATTTACAATCAGCCCTTTGAGCAGTCGACATTACACTGTAGTAGAACTTTGGTCGTGGAAAGAGCATCAAGCAATTATGTAAATTAAAACAAAGTTAACAAGTTGGAGTTACCTTTACACCTCTTCATTGTTCAGAATAAATAAATAAAAACAATTATCTGTATTTACATGCAAACTTAGGTGATATATATTAAAGCTGATTTCCTCCGTTCTGTTTATTACACTATACAGTACAGTACTGTATATACAATTATAAACAGGGATGCACAAAACTCATACAAAAGTATGCATTCATCTTTAAAAATGATATGTGCGGCAATAGATTGTTGAAACAGTGCAAATGCTCACGCATTCTATCTTCATTTGTGCTGCTATGACAAGAAATTACCATGCATTTTAAGCTAATGGTTAAAATACACAATAATTTCTTGTCATATCAATGCAAATGTATGCAAAATAAGTATGCATTTGCACTGTTACAACAAACGATTGCCGCATGTATCGCTTTAAAGGTGAATGCATACTTGCGTACCAGTTATGTGCATCCCTGTGTATAAATATACTAAAAATGTTATAAATGGTGCAAAGGTGACATTAAAACAATATCTGAAGATGGTTGACACAAATCCACTACCGGTAGTATGCTTGAAATATTATTTAGGGGTGGCTCCTCGCTTATCAACCAAATTGCTTAACGTCCTAGTTGTAAGATCAGAACTCAATCCTTAAGTGAGGAGTACCTGTATATGGAAGGTGTTGGTAACTAGGCTGTTCTTTTAGCATTTTTCACTTATTATGTTTTTAAAAATACATTCTGTAAAATACCTTAAAATACAGTAGCAAAATAGAAAAATAGAAAATTACATGTCCTCTATTCGTTCAAAAAAAGATGTGAAGTTGCTATGCAAAATTAAAAAATAAAAGGAAAGCGGAGGGTACATCGTCCAAAAGCATAGTTGCTCAGTACATGAGCAACTTACACATTTGGAACCATGCAACTGAATGGTTTCAGCTATCTAAGTTAATAACAGGAGCTTTTGAGAAATGTACCCCAGTTCGGCATTAAAAAATCAATATATTTTGCAAATTACCGCATGTTGCAAAGTAGTTGGGAGCGAGTGTTTGTGTTGCTTGGTAACAGTCAACAGTTGGCTGCTAGGAACTCAGCCTGCGGCCTCATGCCTACAACCGAATCACAGCCGTGACATATTTCAGTACAAGCACACTCCTTTTCATATGTTATTGCTTGATTGAACTTTGAAGGAAACAAATATTAAGTTTATTTTACAAGATGCAGAAAATTATCTTGTTTACCACAATTTGAGAATCGCTTACCTATACAATTCTCGGGAGATTAAAAAAGAAACACCTTCACAATAACTGTGCATACAAGATGACTTCTGCAGCCTCCCATTCTGTCCTCTGCCAGCTATGTTGCTGCTTCAGTTTTGGGGCAATTTGTTTCAGGTGTATCAGGTGTAGATTATCAAACATATTGTTTTTTGTGAAGTTGTAAGATACATCCAATATCAAATAGAGCAATCAGACCCTGTCTGTAATGTCCGCTGCCCAGCAAGCAGGTCGGAAGCGGGGGAATCACGAGTCGGGCAGAGAGGGATCCAAAATACAGGGTTTAATGCGGGGAAACCAGGGAAGCACAGGGCAGATGGCAACACACATCAATGACAGATCTGACCATGGGACTGAGACGCAGACTAATATACACAAGACTGAACGGATCTAAAGCAGGAAACAGCTGGTCAACGGAGGGATTCCACACGAAGGTAACGAGGTAGGCGTGGCACACGAAAGGGCGGTACAGGCAGGTTGTGACACCGTCCATGAGGTTAAGCATCTTTTGCAGTCATCCTTCCCTTTGCTGTCACTAAGTGGCATTGCTCCAGATTTGGTGTGATTTGTCTCAGATGGCTCCTGATCTTCACCCATACAATGTCTCTGCCAAGTTTGGAAAAGACTGGACAAGTAATTTTTGAATGACCATGCTAACAAGATCACTACTTGGTGTTGCTTCAGTTTTTGATTCAGTAGTTCTGTTCACCATCACTATGTGGTGTTGCTTCAAATTTACGATTTGTCTTACAGTTTTTCTCAATTGCTTTGGCACATTTCATGAAACATACTTAACATTCTGAAGACTATACAAACATTTCTCAAAACAGTTTAGGAACATAGCACAACACTATGGTTTAGCTGCAAAAGCCTGCAACTTACCCAAAAAATTAACTCATGTCTCAAAAGCAAATAATTCCACCAATTTAGTAGTTAGTACCACCAAGATGTACTATCAGCATCATTTTAGCCCCGAGAGTCAAAAGGCTTAGATATATTGTCAATACATCAGTGTAAGTATGCTCCTGAGCTCTGAAATTCTGAATGATAGGCGATTCCCACTTTCTCATTGTCATTGACTCATCATTTTTCTTTAGCAAACTGCTACTTATTCATGTCAAAGATACCAGTTCCAACATTGTAAGGCCATACATTACAGTATGTAAAGTTCACTGAAAAGCACTTGCAGGCACATGTAACTTCTTCAAATCTCCAGGCACAGTACAATAGCAAACAAAAAAGTCACATAGCACTGTATTACACATACACAACAAAACAGAAACACAAGAACAAAAAAATGACAAAAAAGCATATACTGTGGGAACCAAAAATAGAACAATGATATACAACTGCAATTTATGGAATATATTTTTAAATCATTTTGACTGCTTGGTTAACTGTTTTGCATGTGGTGGCTAACATGATGATTACATAAATACATAGTTTTGGGTCTAAAATTGTTACAATGGAAAACTTCTATTTTGATCAATAACACTAAAGGAACTGAAAGTTGTGCCCAATGATGGTGATTGTACAAAACCATTTGTGTATATGTACTAAAACATTTCAAAATTTGTGTGATGCAATAAAAAATTATGTTCTGCTGTATAGAAGTGACATTATGCTGTGGGGATTACACTTCTTGTGTTGCAAATGTTAATTGTGCTCCAAAGCAATTGAGAAAGTGTAAAATTTGATCAGTTCCAGATCTTCTCCCTTAAAATGTGATTGCAAAGGTTAAGCTGAAAAATGTATCCATCCATCCATCCATTTTCTACTGCTCATGCAGTTCCAGGTTATGGGGGCACCTATCTGAGCAGGAATGCCCAGACCTCCCTCTTACCAGCTACCTCCTCCCGCTCCTCCCTGGGAATACCAAGGCATTCCCAGGCCAGCATAGAGACATAATCCCTGCAGTTCATCCTGGGTCTGTCTCTGGTTCTCCTCTCAGATGCTAATGTCCAAATAACCAGCCCAAGGAGCTGTGCTGAAGCATCCTAGATAGATGCTTGAACCAATACAGAAGGCCTCCTTCTTCAGCCTGATAGTTTCCTTTACCACTGGTGTCCACCATCGGGTTTGGGGGGTGCCACCAGGCCAAATGGAAAATGAAACAAATGGGCCATGTTTCATGACTCGGCAATGGAGTCATGGAACATGACCCACTTGGGCTCAATGTCTTCAGCCTCCATTGAAATACAAGAGAAGTTCTGGTGGACATGTGAGTTGAAGGCCTTCCAGGCAGGAGCCTCTGCAAAAATGCCCCCAGCATACCCTCACTATGCGTTCCAGTCTACTAGGTCTGTCTGGCATTCTCCCCACCATCGGATCCAACTCACCACCAAGTGGTGATCAGTTGACAGCTCAGTTATTCTCTTCACTTGAGTGTCCAAGACATACTGTCGCATATTTTAAGACATGATTAAAAAAAATCGACCATTGTGCTGCACCAAGGTTTCTTGTGCCAGTTGCACTTATGGACACCTTACGCTCAAAAAATGTGTTTGTTATATAAGATGGTCTTCCCTGTCACACCCTTCCAAGTTTCACTGTCATTACCCACATGAGAGTTAAACTCCCCCAATAGGACAATAAAGTCCTCAGAAGGGGCGCCTTCCAGACCCGCACCCAATGTCTCCAAGAAGGCTGGATACTCTGAACAGATATTTGATGCATAGGTACAAGCAAGAGACAGAACCCATCCCCCAACTTAAAGTTCAGGGCAGCAACCCTCTCATTTACAGGCTTGAACTCTAACTTACTGGTGCCAAACTGGTGCGCTATGAGTAAATTCACACCTGCCTGCCTCCAGAGTGTAATGGAGTCTTGTCTCTCTCCAGCAATTTAGTTCCAAAGCCTGTGCTGTGCATTGAGGTGAGCCTGATTATATCTAGACAGTATTTATCCAACTCCCGCATTACCTTAGGCCCCTTTGTCACCAGAGAGATTACAGTCCATGTCTCTAAAGCCAGTTTTGATAACTCATGATTAGTCCCCCAAGCCCCTGTCTTCGACTGCTGCCTAATGTATAATGCACCGGACCCCACAGCCCCCACAGGTGGTGGGCCCACAGGAGGAGACCCAAACACCAGGTGCTCACGAGTTTCCCTCCAGGCCTGGCTCCAAGGTGGGGCATATTTCTCAAATAACAATCACCATTTGCAAAATAACGAGTGGTCCCCACAGCATGATGTCACTTCTGCACAGCAGAACATCATTACTCATTGTTTCACACAAATTTCCAAATGTTTTGGTAGGTGTATGCAAATGGAGTTGCACAATTGTCATCAATTGGCATAATTTTGAGTTGCTTGCAGTTTTTCTCGAATGCTTTGGCAAATTTCTCAAATGAAAATTAACATTTGCAAAAGAGCTAGTGTAATTCCCAAACCATAATGTCAATTCTGCACAACAGAACCTCATATCTCATTGTTTCACACAAATGTTCAAGTGTTTTAGTACATGAATGCAAATGTTTGTGTACAATTGTCATTTGGCATAATTTTCAGTAGCTTTAGTCTTCTTTGGTCAAAATGGATTATGTAGGCTCCCTCTGTTATTTTGCTATTTTTTTCCACCCAAAACTATATACACTGTAAAACAGTTAAATTGCAATGAAATTGCATTGTTGTAGTTTATTGTTGCTACAGTACATGATTTAGTTGCCATTTTGTTCTTGTATTGCCATTTTACTGGTTTGGTATTATACAGTGTGGTGTGACTTTTTGGTTTACTTATTCTATTGTCTCTTGAGAAGTTACACATGCATGTGAGTGCTTTCTCTTTCCACTGAACTTTGCATTCTATATTATAGAGTCTTGTAATACAGAAACCACCATGTTTCACATGAATAAGTATCAGTTTACAAAAGAAGACTGATTGGTAAAATGATGAGTCAATGACAGCGAGAAAGTTGGAAACGAGTGTTATTCTGAATTGTGGAGCTCAGGTGCATACTTACACTGACATTTTGAGAATATATCTAAGCATTTTGACTCTCATGGTTAAAATTATGCCGAAGGTAATTTTCATTTTATAGCACTGACTAATTAATTGATATAATTATTTGTTTTTGACACATGAGTTAATTGTTTTGGGTGAGATATGGTCTTTTGCAGCTAAACCATAGTGTTGTGTAATAGCTATGAACTGTTTTAAGAAATGTTCTTACAGTCTTGAGTATCTTACTTACTTATAAGAGACAAGGAACTGCATTGTCAATGAATGTAACCAATTTAAGGAAAAGGTATAGCTTTAATGGTGACCAACTTACCTTCCTAGGTCTTACCTATCATAATCCAAGCTATTGCACTTACCTATTGTCCTTATGTATTGTTATATTGTCCCCTATTATCCATAAGCTCTACATGTCACCTGGCTTCCATAATGCTTAGTGTTATCTCTCTCTCACCTCGCTTTTCCAATTCCATATACTGTGAAAATGTCCACTTAAACAGAGTTTCTTCAGAAATGTTGAGGTGTTATGCTGACTGCTAAGAAAGAAGAAAATTAATTACACTTCAACAATTAAATAAGAAATCCCTGGACCTTCTCTTGGGCCCATTTCATTGTCAGCCTCATAAAGAAATGACACTCTGTCACTCTGACTTCATTCCCTCATCAGCCATATAAATGCAAATGATGGCAGCTACTACAACTAGCCATGTTCCAGTTGTTCAAGGTTTTTTTCCACTACAACAATAGCATGCTTAATAAATTACAAGTTGCTTGAAATGTAATGTCTTATTTTGCCATTTTTTGCACTTGGATTAAACCATAATTTCATGACACAAGGTTGAAAAATAGCATGGAAATAACTGCAGGCATTTCTAACCTTTTCACATAGAAATTACTTGTATATCTGAATGCTTTCTTTTCACCTTGCAAACTTTCAGCTTACAGTTTTCTCAGAAACGCATGTAGTATTAATTTGACGCAAAACAAAAACAGCTAGATTGTCATAATACTCCTTGGAATTTCTTATTTTCATATTTTGTCTGTATTTATTTTTGCACCTTGATGTACCTTGAAATAAGTGTGCAGGTATTGTTTTGATGAATCTTGAAGCTAAGCTATGCAATTGTTAAGTTTGGTCATAACATCAGGGGAAGGAGCAGATGGTGACAGCAAGGAGCTTAGCACTCACTTGTGGCTAAAATTAATTGGAAAGTATTTCACTATGGCTCCTCCATCTCCTTATGCTGGCTGGGACATATGCCGCTCCATTTACAAGGACACAAGAGGAAAACTAATAGGCCTAGGGGACTCACTGAGACCCATCACACCTAGAAAAAACATCTGGCTGCAGAAGCATTGGTTGTGTAGGGTGGCATGAGGCCAATTTTTAAAAAATTCCTGGGGAAGCATGTATAGAGCAGTTGCCATTTTCAGGCACCTTAATAGCTAGCTGACAGGCACCTCTAAAGTCCAAGGGGTATGTGTGGGTTTGAAGGTCACCATGCTGAAATGCCTGGCAGGGAACCCGTGTCATTGTCATGTTAGAGTAGCGTCTAAGGAACAGTCCTGCAGAGTCAATTGGGAAAATGTGCAAACTGTCAGTCAGTGCTAGAAAAAAACATCTTGAAGCAACAAATAGGGAGAAGTAAGCATAGGGCATGCAGGAAGCATAGGGCGGGTGATAAACATAGGGCATGTCGTAAGTATAGGCCATGCAATAAGCAAAGCATATGCAGAAAGCAAAGGGCATGCAGTAAGCAAAGGGCATGCAGTAAGCATAGGGCATGTGGTAAGCAAAAGGTATCCAGAAAGCAAAGAGTATACAGAAGGCAAAGGGTATGCAGTAATTATAAGCGATGCGGTAAGCAAAGGGTATGCGTAAGCATATGGCATGCAGTAAGCAAAGGGTGTGCAGAAAGCAAAGCATATACGTAAGCAAAGGGCATGCAGTAAACAAAGGGCATGTGGTAAACAAAGGGCATGCGGTAAGCAAAGGGTATGTGGTAAGCACAGGGCATGCAGTAAGTAAAGGGTATGTGGTAAGCACAGAGCATGCAATAAGCACAGCACAGTGTGTGCATGGGGGGCCTCTATAAATTATAGTCTATGTTATCAATATTCATTGTTTTCTATTTTATTCTGTGACTCATAATGACATGCCCTATAAAATTTTGTGTGGATGCTAAAACTTTTGATTCCATTTCACTTTTATCTGAAATATTAACCACATTTATGATTAGAAAATCAAACCATTAACTTTATATATGCAGTTAAGGTAAATATGCTGAACTGCATACAGCAGTAAGCAAAGTCTTCAAACTTAAAATCAACAATTAGGATGTAGACATGATGATGGCATCCCCTTTAAATTTAGAATTATGTGTTAGTAGTGTGTTAGTGAAATGTAGAGAAGAAGGTGTTTAAGGTGCTATTTCCAGAAAAAAATCACATCAGATCACATTTTCATAACTCTGTGGCCCATCTTTTTTTGTGAAATGCACAATTTAATTTGGCTGCAGAAGCAGTTTCAGAATCTATGGCAACAGATAGTTAATTTCTTTTTGTGTGGTTTAGTGGGGAATTTTTATCCTACAAGTTTATTCTACAAGACAGCAAACTGCATTGGTCCAGCAACACAGACGTTGTCTTCAAGAAGGGTACTTAGGAGGCTCAGGTTCTTCAATGTCTGTAGGACCATGTTGTGCATGTTTTATTACTCCGTGGTGGCGAGCATTGTCTTTTACGTGGTAGTGTGCTGGTGCAGTGCGGTGAAGGCAGCTGATGACAACAGATCGAACAAGCTGATCATGAAGGCTAGTTCAGTTCTGGGAGTCGAACTTGAGACTCTGGTGGATGTGCACTGATATTCCAACATGTAAGTCACTTTATGTATTTACAGTACATGTTTATTAATAATTCCCGCTGGTATTCTCATTTGAATCTTCTGTACACTGGTTTTTGAGAACTGTCCCATAGTATTTGTATTTTATCCTATTTTTAATTTAAGTTTAGCTGTTTCAATAATTTTCACATTGAGACTGAAGTGACTGACAGTCCAGTCTGTGACTCACTACACCCAGTGTTTCTGTTTCTGTTGCACTGAGCATGTTAGAGGCACAAGAACTTCCCTCCGGGATTATCTTATCTTATCTTATACAAAATCTAGGGGTGAGGCAGTTTTATTACATACTATAATCACATGTTCTTTGATCATCTTCTGAGTGGTTCTGATTTAGGGTTCCTTTTTGGTGCAAAGCCGTTAATTATATTTCCCAGGAAGTAACCTCCATCCCTCCCCACAACTTCTCTGACCCCCTCCTACTTGTATTACTTATATAAAAATGGAGCCAAATAGGGAACAACATTTTAAAGTTTCCCATTTAAATTGTTGTCAATGTTCATCGGAGACAAAGGCATGACTGCCCTATGCAGGGTCACAGAACATACAGTATGGGCACAACGCCATTTACTACACATTCACAATAATGAACAGATTGGCACATCTAATTCACTTTAGCATGTTTTTGGACTGTGTGAGGAAAACCCACAATGTCACAAGGAGAACATGCAAAGACTCATACAAAGGCAGAGACTCAAACTGAGATACTAGAGGTATGAGGCAACTGTGCTAACCACTGTGCCAACTCATGTTATGATAATGCGGCTGACAAAAATATTTTTCACATTTTGCCTTTTTACTACATTAGGGTGCGGCTATAGCATGTTGTTATAGTAATGAATTTAAAAATGAACTTGTTTCCCTCTAATAAATTCATATACTGCACACTGAAGATGTGAGTTCAATTCAAAACACATCTGTATTTGATCCATGTGTCTCAGGTCTCCTTCCCATTACCAGACATTTTTTTTATTCCAGCACCAAAGTTACCTTGTTTTCCCACTGTACCTGCCATTTCTAAGACAGCCTGTTTCAGGTGACAGGTATGATTCAGAGCTTCTGCTGTGGCAATGGTTCATGTAAAGTTCTCAAAGTTTAAAGAATAATATCAACATTTCCCTATTTTTTCAATAACATTAACATGAATTGATATAGGACATCACTGAGAATATTACTCCGATCGTTCTATCACTACAATACAGGCTTTAATGATTTGACTATCATATGGAGATCAGTTATGGTGGCCATATACTTCAAACAACATCTGGACGAAACAAACATGAAATCAAACACACCAGCGAGAACAACCTGTTGCATACTTAAATGACGCTGCCACCTTGTTCATTCTATGTCACACCACAACCCTAGAGGGCACAGAATGTTTTTGATGCAGCAGGCCCACATAGAGAATGCAAGTACACTATTGTGGTGAGAGCATGAGAATCAGAATCAGAATTACCTTATTAATCCCCGTGGGGAAATTGTCTCACATTACAAATAATTTCATTTTTTAATAAAAGAGATAACATCTTTTAAAAAAGAAGATGCCATTATTGGTTTAATGCAGATGCGGCACAGACAGGGAAGCCAACAATTTAAAAGACACTCATGGTCATATGCTAACAAAACAGACACATTCCATGGCAAACATTACATCACTACAACATTTACAATTAACTACATAGTTAGTTCTGCTGACCCAACCGTGTGGCCTCACATTTATTTCAGCCAATCATGGACAGTGGATGGCATCAGGACAAACGAAGAAGTTTGCTTCGGGACTCTGAACAGGGCGGTGCGCCGAAATGATGATCACCATGGTAATTACGCATCATGTGACGTCATATTGGCAGAATGACGTTGATTCCATTTATAGATAAATCAGAATGAGATTTATTGTTATTCCATCCACTTGACATGATTAGAACGAGACACATGTAAATATGTATCTACACAAAAATATGTATCTAGGGACACCATCAATATAAAATGTTGTGACTGAGAATGATAAACGCACACCCCTCTATATGTATGTAAGTAAATCTCCATAGGTAGCAGAATAGAGCAGTTAGGGGTAAAGGATTGTCCGGCTGTATACTTAAACTGCGATATCAATACAGACAAATCCTACTCTTTGAGCTTCAACAAACGTCTGCTCAGGTATGCGTTCACATCAGGTCCACCTCCGTCTCTAAGGGTAAGTTGCACCAACATGGTTTAACTTTAAAATGGCTTTTAAACTGTGTTAAATCAATGTACAGTCAAACCCACTTATCTCAACCTCGGTTAACTCGCTAACCCTAATAAGTCCACGTTTTTGAAGTGGAACCGCCAAATTCCCTCTTTTTCTTAGCATTTTGTCATCGGTTATGTCGATTCTTTTATGTCGCTGAACCCTAATATCTCGAGCAATTGAATGTACTTTCAATTTCATCTGCCAGGTATCAGCCCAGTTGCTAATTAAATCAAGATCCTGTTGTAGCCTCTGTGCTGCTAGTTTAGTATCTGCTACACCACCCACCTTGGTGTCGTCTGCAAATTTAACCAGTTTACTGTAAATGACTCGTGAATTTAATTTTGACACTGGTTAGCTTTTTGTAAAAACGAACTACACCCCGCAGGTTTTTTTGTGATTTTATGAGCGATCTTTGTGTTTGCGGTGTTGGAGAATATAATGAAAGGTTTGTATTCAGAATCGACAGTGGCTTTTATTGTATACTGGTAAATCTCTGCTGTTAGTTGGTGCACATATGCCTTTTGTTGTTAGCCAACATGTATGTACATTTTTAAAGCATGCCGATCGCATCATCAAACAAATCGCGGCAACGCTGTTGTGTAAAAAAACACCAAAATCCCGTGCATGTACATTCTCATTTATTAACACACATCATATACTTAAAGAAATTTCAAGCACATGTTAATATATTGCTGCCATATTGGTTTTCAGTTATCTCGATCATCGGTTATCTCAACGCTTTTTGGCAAACCCCTAGGCCGGCGACATAACTGGGTTCAACTGTATTTCTAATAATCCTGTTGCACCAAATTTTAAACACAGGTTAAATGTAAGAGAGTTATATCATGCTGCTTTTGTCAAATTGACAGCTAGGTCAAGAGGTCACGAGATCAAAGGCAGTGGGTGGAGTCAGGAAAAGTGTAAGATCAAAGGGAGTGGGCGGAGCCATGGCTAGTGTAAGATCAAAGGGGTGTGGGGGGAGCACAGGTGTAGTGGTTATTATTGTTATTAATGATTTCCAGATGTTGTTGTTATGAGATAAGTTTTTAAGATGGCGCTTGGTGCAGGGACTGAACTGGATCAGAAAATGGCTTTGCATGTGGGTGCTTATGAATACGAGTGGGAATTGTCTGATGGTGTTGGAGCCCGTGGTATGAGGCTAAAGTTGTTGAGTGTGGCGGGAGTGTCTGTACCTGAATGTGATTGCCCCACGGTGATTATTGACATGATCCGGGACGAGTGTCTGACGTGGAGGCGTGCGTCTAGCTGGATGCGGTTGCCAGAGACTGCATTTGACGCTTTCCGGAAAGCCTGCTTGGATGTGGCTGCCCATCTGGATGCTGAGGATGCCTCGCCATGCAGAGTGTCCCGCTACGTGCATGACGGTGCCATGTGGGGTGGGGGTGGTTACCTGATCGAGTGTGACCGTACGCTGGGTCTGCTGCTGGTGCGGCACAACTGGAGAGTGAGCGATGTCCCCGGCGGTCCGGAGCCTGGAAACGTTGTGGATAAGGAATACTATTATCCTCTGAGGCTGGCCGTGTCTGCAAAGGACTTGAACATTCTGAGAGCGGTGTTGGAGCTTGTCCCTGTGTTGTATAGTTCTGCAAGAAACTC
>JAODKC010000137.1:22315570-22328511 GCA_026777985.1 Mormyrops attenuatus | reverse complement strand
GTTAGGTTCTCCCCAAACGAGCTTGATGGGCCGAATGGCCTCCTCTCGTTTGTAAATTTCTTATGTTCTTATGTTTTCTGCCTTTCTGGGTTTTGATATTTTTTTCATGAATCGATTCAATTCCGATTCACAAGGTCCCAAAATAGATTTGATTCCTGATTCGATCCAAATCAATATGGATTTGATAAGGGATATTTTATTTTAATGACCAGTTTGCTTGGATAGGAAAGGATTCCCAGAACTAATTTTAAATTGTACAAGGAACACTGTGCATTCTTAAAAATATTGATGTGCCTATTTAGTACATTTACATTCTTCTACCTTTAGCACATAAGAATTACGGTTGAAGAGGTTGAACAGTTGAACTACTTTTAGCACAATCTGTCTTATCTTCTGTACTTGTATCAAATAGAGTTCTCTTTGTCATCCTTCATTGTGCCATGGGGCACTGCCTCTTCCTTATGGACTTCATATTTTGCAGTCGCTTGAACAATTTTGTGTAAATGGTCAGCTGTGGTAAAGGCATGTTTGATTAATTTGCTTATCCTACCCCTGTCCCCCTCAAAGTTTTAGATAGTAAAATTCATATTAGAAATATAAAATATGCACACTCACACAGGGCAGATCTTTGTCAGTATCCTGTAACACAGGATAGTAGTCAACAATCTTCTCTAACATGGCCCTCAGTTCCTGTTCGGGGGGTAAGGTACTTCTATTCCCAGGGGACTAGCTCACAGGATTGCAACAATATTTGTGATTGTGTTTCTTATAAGTCTGCAACATAGCTCCTTCCACATTTGGCAATTCTTTTCCTTTCCATTGCAGAGCAATGCAAATTACTGTCTGCGCACCATGTCTAACTCTGAATCTGTGTACACTACATACTCTGGGGGGTCTGGCATTTTCATTGTTTTGGTAGTGGTTTCATGTACTGTATTGGGGTAGAGGTCTAGCATGGTGAAACAGCTCCATTTGATGGAATCATCCCAGTTACACTTCTACTGTTGGTGTCTTGGTCAGTAGAAATCTCACACTGCTACAAGGGTAGAAGAAAAAAATTACATACATTTTTAAACATATCACCATCAGTCACATTACCTGTTCAGATATGTCTGATTTGGACTGATATGGATTGATAACATCCCATAGCTTTTTTCTCCTGAGCAAATTCTCAGAACTAGGAAAGAGATCCTTCAAGTCATCCCGGCTAAGGGTTTTCAAAGTCCCCTCATAAGTACTGGCAGCTGTAAAATTAGCAAGATAGATATCAATTAGATAGATATCAATATGATTGAATGGTTTAAAAGTAATGCTCGTGTTTAAAAGAATATACAAGCAACAGTAAAACATTTTTAGAAGACAAAAAGTTGTCACTTCCAAATAAATATTAATTTACCATTCCCTTAAATGGGAGCATATTAAATAATGGCTTTTCATGGGCAAAATAAAAAAAAAGTTAAAACTCCACATCAAAGGGGCACAGTTGGGATTTTCTAGAATTCACCATTCCAATCAGATTGCTACATGGCCACAGTAGGTACAACCATGCTATCATCTGACACCAGCTACATTATTTTTAATCAGAACTTACCTTCTAATACTGTTAGTGTGATTTTATCTAAGCAGTCCATGCCGAAATGCCGTCTGTCTCTGTAGTCAAGGTTTCTCAATGCTAAAGTTACCTGGCAAAAAACAAGCATGATCCGAGCTAAGAAATTAAGGTATCTCTAACATTAATGTTTTACATTTTCTAGCTTACTTGAGGTAGGAGGGGGGTGTCATACAAATTTATTGAGTTAAGATTTATTTGACTGAACAACAGATGTGACATAGCATGACTTTAATAAAATTTTATATTTAATTTAATATTAGCCACTTACCATAAAATGGAATCTCCTCTGATTTTTGTTGAATTTAAAAATATTTATTTTTCTCAAGTTTGTCTGTGAAGCTGTATGACGATTGCGTAAAAATGCTTCAATTTAGATGACTGACACCATCGTATAGTGACAAAAGTGAGACAGTGCAGATGCAAAATACATAGAAAAATATATATAAAAATATATTTGTATTAAATGACATGAGTGGTACTATAACATGTCCTTATTAACTTAACTTTATATTTTGAATGTTAAATATAATGTTTTATGCATCAGAGTAATTTTCTTTCTGAGGCATTTTTGGAAGACTCCGCCCCCTCAATGTCCAAAGGTGCAATTTGGCCCTAACTAGGTGTGTCATGCCGGTCTGGCGGTGATCTGTTTTGTTTTTGTTGCCTTAGGTCTAAAGTCACTCCTTAGCCACATAAATGTAGTATCTGATCGTAGTCCGGACTTTTGGGTTTTCTGTAGAATTAATAGTTGTGAACAGGATTTCAGAGTGTTCAACTCATTCTTTCCCCACATTAAACAGACACACCCTCTGTATTTGATGACCGGATGCCCATCAAGTGGATGGATAACTACACCTATATTAGCTGGGCTAGGTTCCAAAAATTTTGGTACATCAATGTTTTCAGAATCTGCCACCTCTGCCTGAGGCCCGCTCATGTTATCCGGTAAATTCAGAACCTTCATAAAGTTTTCACGTGAGAAAGTAGCTATGTGAATCTCAAATACAGTACATTTTAAGAGCAATTAAATTCGATTTCATATTACATTCATTTTACATTTTTTTTATATTTTAAATTGCTCGATTCGCATTGATACATCAGACCTTCTAGTTGTAATTTCATTAAAAACTGCCACTTCGTTAACTAGTTACTTTCTGTACATAAATATGCATTCTGTACATAAATATGCAAAGTACATTATAGTTTGTCCACATGTACTGTAACCCAATCTCTGTGATCAATCTTATATGTAGTCTCTATCAGATTAAATTTTCTCATGTTTACTTTAATTTTTCAAATACACTTGTGTAAAATGTCCTTACTTATACAAAGAATTAAAAAAAACATTTCATAGGGTTTTACCCATGAGTTACTTGAATTAATTTTGCCAGTCTAGGACATAAAATGATATATTCTGCTGTTTGCAATTGTTATTAAAGGAAGAAGCTGCTGTTTGAACTGCCATAACCAGACCTGATATTGCCAGAGCTGCAGCGGTCTCTTGTCTCAGGTAACCTAGGCTTGATGGGTCAATAAATGGTAGATCTGACAGCCTATTATTCATTTGTAACGGTTATACATTGCAATTTAATTTCCATTTAAATATTTTTAATGGATGTATATTGTGGACCTCCATGTTTTGTTCAATGAGGGAAAAAATCAGGACTACTTTAAAACTTTTCACAGACAATGGTGAGCACTATTATCTCAGGGGTGCAACAGTAGCAAGCTGCTCTCTTAGATACACTGAGGAACAGAATAAGAACAGTGTTAACAGAACATCCCGAGACAACCAAGCATCTTCAGGATGAGGCACTGGCTACATTTGATAATTTCATTGATCTTTTCATCACTACTGCACATGGACAGAATAGAACTGTTCAGGAACTTTACAGTTCAGTCAACCTCAAAGAAGTTGTAGTTTCTCAAAAGACATGTTGGTTGAAGCAAGGTCGTTCTAAGGTCATGGCCATCAGAAACAAAAGTTTTTTCTATGTACTGCTGATTGAAAGTGTAAAGCAGTTATTATCAAATTCCAGAATCTTCACTATGTTGAACATTGTGCCACAAGTGAACAGAGAGGGATTCTTGTATGATTTTTCTGATGGGGCCCAATCTCATCCTTTGTATTCTGTACAGCCCAATGCTTTGTAAATAATTTTGTATGCAGACGGAATCTAATTATTTAATGCTCTAGGATCACATACTTCTGCAAATAAGTTGCTTATGGTTTATTATAGTTTTAAAAAGATTTCTAGAAGATTTAATTCTGCTCTATAAGAGTGTTGAAGTAAAGAAGTGTTAGTAAGAAGTAAGATGGCTAATTGTGATGTTGTGTTTTGTAGCAAGTGTAGAATGTTTAGCCTAAGTTCACCCATCAGCAATGATAGTTTCAATAGCAATAACTTTATTTGTAGAAAGTGTAAGGCAGTAGATGCTCTGACGGAGAGAGTTGTAGAGTTGGAGTTGTGCCTCCAGACATTAGCACAGTTGCCAGGTAGCCAGTTAGCTGCAGGTTCACAGTCAAGGAGTCTGGGGGCTTCAGAATTAAATTTAGATAGCACGGCCCAAACTCCGGCATTAGAGCTCATGTGGCAGGGCGAGTGGGTGACAACTTGGCGACATAGTCAGAGAGCCCGAGCTTCGGCGAAGGCTACTCCCGGGCACTGCTATCCATCTATCAGCGTGTCAAATAGGTTTTCCCCGCTCAGTGAAACACCCACTGAGACGCCTGTTGAAAGTGCTTTGGTGATAGGTGATTCTATCTTACGACATGTGAAAATAGCTAGACCATTAGCGGCACCAGCAGTCGAGGTAAACTGTTTACCGGGAGCCAGAGCACCAGACATCAAGGCCAATCTTACGGTGCTGACCAGAAATATACGTAGATATTCCAAGATAGTTGTCCACGTCGGTGCCAATGATATCAAGCTCAGACGGTCTGAAGTTACAAAAAGTGATTTTAAAGACGTATGCAAGCTACTGTAGCCAAGACAAGGCATTATCTCTGGCCCCCTCCCAGCTAGACGTGGCACTGAGACCTGCAGCACGCTTTGGTCACTGAACTGCTGGCTGTCAAGGTGGTGCTCTGAAAATAGCGTAGGTTTTGTAGATAACTGGTCCACTTTCGAGGGAAAGCCTGGTCTTTTGAGCAGGGACAGTATCCACTCCTCATGGGAGGGTGCTGTCTGTATTTCAGTGAACTTAGCAGCTAGCCTTTATGCAGGTACAGGTTTAGGCAGCCTTTGACAAACCAGAGCCAAGGCCAGGCTGCAGGCAGAAAGCCGAAACTGGCCGCCTGCGAGTTGCCTTGAGTCGTCACCTAGGTACCACCATATTGACATTGTCTCTGTGCCCCGAACCAAAAATAGTACACGTAAACTGCAAAAAGCATCCTGTTCAATTTTAATTTGTATTAAGTTAGCAGCTGATGCAGACCACCTGCACCACTAAGCTAGAAATAGGATTACTAAATATTAGATCATTAACTACTAAGGCACTTATTCTAAATGAAATGATTTCAGACTATGTCCTAAACATGCTCTGTCTAACAGAGACATGGGTAAAACCTAATGAGTACTTAGCCTTAAATGAGGCGACGCCTCCGGGATATAGTTATGAGCACAAACCCCGACCTAATGGTAAAGGGGGAGGCGTTGCAGCAATTTATGAAGATACACTTCCAGTAACGCAGAAATCAGGATTTAAATTTAAATCATTCGAATTATTGTTCCTCAAAATTTCAAGCACCTGTTCAAATTCTAAAACACTATCTCTCCCCCTCATTACAGTTTACCGTCCACCGGGTCCTTATTTGGAATTTTTAGCTGAATTTGCAGAATTCCTTTCAGACCTAGTTATTTCAACTGTGAGAGCAATAATTGTGGGGGATTTTAATATTCATGTAGACAACAAGCAAGATCCCCTGACAATGGCCTTTACAAATATACTTGACTCTATGGGTATCGTTCAAAATGTAATTGGGCCTACCCACAATTGCGGTCATACCCTTGATTTAATCCTATCAGTTGGTCTTGATATAGATAATGTAATTATACTGCCTCAGACCAGTCTTATCTCTGACCATCATCTTATCACATTCAATATTTACCTTGCTCAAAATATTAACTCCCCGACTCGCTTCTATGCCAAACGTACAATCACATCAAATACAGCGAGTAACTTTATTGATAATCTCCCTGAGCTTTTTCGTTTTTGACCAAAGTAATGTCGAATCCTGCTGAACTTGATAGCATTACGGACTGTTTAGCATCTACGCTTAGTTCCATCCTAGATAAAATTGCTCCGTTAAAAATAAAAGAGATCAGAGTAAATAAAGCCGCTCCTTGGTATAATGACCACCTGTGTACTTTAACACAGGAGACAGGGAAATTAGAACATAAATGGTGTCAGAATAAACTAGTGGTGTTCCAACTAGCATGGAAAGAGGCTATGGGTAGCTATAAAAAGGCTCTTAGTGCTGCTAAATCAGAGTATCGCAACTAATTGAAATAAACAAAAATAAACCTAGATTCCTATTTAATATGGTGTCCAAGCTGACTAATAACCAGACTACTACTCAAAGTGTGCCCGCGTTATTTTCCAGTGACAACTTTATGCAATTTTTTGACCAAAAAATATGTTGAATTAGACAGAACATTTTGAATATTCCAATAACTACATTCTCTGGCCTTGACAGGGCAAATACTAGTGCTGCAACTGCTCTATTTGAAGCATTTACCATGGTTATCCAGTCAGAACTGACGTCCTTAATTTTATCTTCAAATTCATCTGCTTGTATGCTAGACCCTGTTCCAACAAAATTATTCAAAGAGATGCTCCCAGCAGTGATTGAACAACTACTAGCAATAGTTAACTCCTCAATCAGCATTGGCCATCTACCAAAATCTCTTAAACTAGCAGTAATTAAACCTCTATTGAAGAAACCAAACTTGGATCCCTTGGAAAAGATAAACTATAGACCAATCTCTAATTTACCATTTATATCTAAAATAATAGAGAGAGTTGTAGCTAGTCAACTAACCTGATTTCTGCAAGAGAATCAGATTTATGAAAGATTTCAGTCTGGGTTTAGAGTTCATCATAGCACAGAGAATGCTCTACTGAATGTGGTGAATGATCTTCTCCAATCTGCTGACCAAGGCTTGCCTCGCTTCTAGTGCTGCTTGATCTTAGTGCTGCTTTTGATACCATAGACCATGCCATTCTCCTGGACAGGCTTGAACATACTGTAGGCATAAGGGGAGTGGCACTCTCTTGATTTAAATCTTACCTCTCAGACCGCTATCAGTATGTGAATTTAAATAGTGATTCCTCAGAACATGTCAAGTGACACATATGGAGTGACACAAGGTTCAGTTTTACACTAGGTCCCCTACTACTTTCACTATACATGTTACCTTTAGGCTTAGTTGTTCGTAAGCATGGAGTTAGCTTTCATTGCTTTGCAGATGATACACAATTATATATATCGACTAAACCAATAGATAGACAGCAACTTCAGAGAATGGAAGAATGTTTAATTAACATCAAAAAGTGGATGTCAGACAACTTCCTCCAGTTAAATCTAGACAAGACTGAGGTTCTTCTTACTGGCACTAAAGCCACCAGAAGTAAACTATCTGACATCATAGTCAATCTGGATGGACTATCTATTGCACCAAGTACTGTTGTTAAAAACCTTGGTGTTATTGTAGATTCTGATCTTTTGTTTGATGGACATGCTTCTAACATTAGCCATACTGCCTTCTTTCACCTGCGTAATTGCCAAATTAAGAAACATGCTATCCTTTCAAGATGCAGAGAAATTGGTTCATGCGTTTATTACCTGCAGGCTCGATTACTGTAATGTCTTATTCTCCGTCTGTCCAAGTAGGTCATTAAATAAAATCCAGCTAGTCCAGAATGCAGCAGCCAGAGTCCTCACCAAAACTAAAAAATATGATCATATTACCCCAATTTTATCTTCACTACACTGGCTATCACTCAGATTTCAAGTGGACTATAAGATACTACTCTTAACTTATAAAGCTGTAAATGGTCTTGCACCGCAGTAAGCGAGTGAACTCATTTGCAACTACATTCCGAATCGTATGCTTCGAGCACAAGATGCAGGCCTTCTATGCATACCCAGAGTAAAGAACATTACTTTTGGGGAAAGAGCATTTGCTCATAAAGCACCACAGTTATTTAATAATCTTCCTATTAGTGTTCGGAACTCAGACACAATCTGTGCTTTTAAGTCAAGGCTTAAGATTTACCTCTTTAGCCAGTCTTTTGGATAGTAAAATTCCCTTTTCTAAGGTGAATGGGAAATCTGGAGGTTCATGGTCATTTGAGATTAAAGGTGAAAGGGGGATTGGTGCTGTCGTCCTGTCACTCTTGTCGATCACTTAAGCTAATGACGGTAGTTTGGCTCGATGCCAAAACCCCTAGAAACCCTCATGTCTGTGCTTCCTTCACAGATCTCTCTTTTAGCCAGGCTGCCATAGTTACTCTAGTACTGCCAGAGGTTAGGTGAAGGGCAATAACTCTCTTCTCCATCTTCTCTTTTCTGAGCTGATCCTGAGCTGATCCCGAGCCAACACTACACCGCTTGAACCCTCACCTAGACACCTTGGATATACTTACATGGAACCAACTGGAACTTTTAAAACTACATGGACTGGAATTAATGTAAATGTAAATACTGTTTCATGCTCCCCGGTCACCCAGAGGAGGATGGGGTCCCCTTCTGAGTCTAGGTTCCTATCAAGGTTTTGTCCTGCTATAGGGAGTTTTTCCTTGCCACTGTCGCCTCAGGCTTGCTTGGTGGGGTTCGGGCCGGTTATATGTAAAGTGCTTTGTGACCATGACCATTGATAAAAGTGCTATATAAATAAAATTGAATTGAATTGAATTGTTAAAACTGAAATGCCAAATGGTGAATTAGAATTTTTTGGTGCTGTGATTGCACTATATGGAGAGACACTTGCCCAGCATGAGCTTGCTGGCTTCAAGGAAGGTGTTGGTTTAGCCTATAGCAAGTGTAGGCAGTGTGAATGCACCTCTGGGGATATGCAAACACATTATGAAGAGAATAAATTTATTAAAAGAATTCTAGAGAAGCATGTTAGACAGTGTCTTGAAATAGATAAAGCAAGCACAGATACCTTAAAGGAATACCTCAAAACAACATACAGAATTAAAAGAAGATGCAGACTAGTTGATTTTCCTGCTTTTTATCTAATCAATCCAACTCCTCAGGACATAATGCATGTCATTTTGAAGGTGTTGCACCAATGGAAGTGAAGCTTGTATTAGAATACCTGATTTTGTCAGGACTAATAGAATTAGATATGCTGAATTCATATTCAAAGTTTTTCCTACTCACCTCTTGATATGTGGGATAAGCCTTCTCCTCTTAGTGTCAGCACTTTGGCAGCTAATGACAACAGATTGAAACGGTCTTGTTGGCAAATGTTAATACTTTTAAATACACTACCTTTTCTTTTGAATGATGTGGCCAATGAATATGTTAAATTTATTATTAAGTAGATTGAGATAGTCAGATGATTCTTGCTCCCATTATTTCTTTACAAACAGTATTACGACTCAAATGCATGATTGAACAACACTTGTATCAGTTTAAACAACTTTTCCCGGAAACTAATTTAATACCCAAGCAGCATTACATGTTGCATCTTCCTAGTCAAATTGAACCTCTTGCGCCCGTTGTTCCCGGGATAGGCTCTGGTCCTCCCCACAACCCCAGTTGGGATTAAGCGGTGATGGGTGGATAGATGCATGAGAGTTGAGGCAGAACATAGTTATTTTAAGCAGTGGGTTTCAAAGTAAATTTTTTAAAGATGTTTCTAAATTACTTGCAAAACATAATCAGTTATTTGAGTGTTGTCAGAATGAAATAAGCACTGAGGATTCAATTTTTGCAAATGAGAGAGAATTGGGACCTGTCTCAGAGGGACAAATACTGAGTATGTTAAGGCTAAAGTCAGATTTTTTGGGCAGGGATAACATACAATCTGTCATGTCTGTCAAATGGCTTATCCTCAATGGGAATAAGTATATCTGTGAGAAGTCTATGATCGTCGCTGGTTGGATTTATTAAGGATATCTTTGTGATAGACTCCTCTTTTCTTGTATTTGAAGATGAGCATTACAAAACTTTGAATTTTAATCAAGATTTGTTGGCATATGTAGTGGCAGTGCCTACTCTTGCAAAGGCAACAGAAATAGTGTATAAGCTTATTTATTATACCTCTTATTTTTCTTTTAGTTTCAAAGAAAGTGAGTTTGTGCCAATAAAATATCATCTTTGTGATATTATTGCACAGAGAAATGCACCAGCATCATGAATTGTTGTTAGGTTCTTTTCTGCCATACTGGTGCATTTTGTAATGGGCAATGGGCAATTTTTAGCTATATCTTCTTCCATGTGTTTAAGCCGAGAAAATCTTTCATTTTCCTCAAACTGGAGGATGTTAGGCCATTTTTCACCAAAAAATTTTATATGCCTTGTGTGATTGTTAAATCAAGTAAATTGAGCTTGTTACTGAATCTTGGGGAAAAGAATAGTATAAATTGGCAAATTTATCTAATGTAGCTTATTTTACCAGCAAATTGGACAATTTTAAGATTTTCTGACTAATTGAGATATTCAAGAGAGATTTATGATCCATTTAAGAATAAACAATTTCAAAGGCAGAAACTAGTAAATAATTCAAAACAAGATAATTAATCTCATATTTCCAGATTTAAGATTTTAAAGATTTAAGTTTTTTGGCAAGCACAGAATAATTTGCAGTGAGCAGCCCTTTTGGGAGGTTTTAAAGGTTAAAAGCAGAGTGGGTGGTGAAACATGGCATGTCGGCTCAAAAATCTTGTGATAGAGGTGTGACAAAAACAGAAGGTATTTCTCCATGCTTTTAAGAAGTTTATCAAATGGGACTGTAATCATAGCATAATACTAATGGTGATTTTCATTAATTATGGGAGTGAGAAGACAGGAAATGTATTATGGTATACATTCAAATGAGCAAGTTCAAAAGATATTGCTAAAGTAAACTTCTATGAATAACAGCATGACAAACAGATTAATGGGAAATCAGATTTATATAAAAAGTAATGAGTTAAATTAAATTTGTATTTGAAAAGACAGTGTAGCATTACCATTTTTTAAAACCATACTCAAAAGCCTCTACTAGATGCACTAGATGAAAAGCATTGAAATGCAATACAAAAAGAAAGTTGGCAAAACATTGCCATCTAGTGCTGGCACAGCTTATGCATCTATCCTCTGCCTGCAGAGCCTCTGCCATACATGGGCAAACTCTGGACTGCCCACACACACACGCATATGCACATTTCTGTTATTACATGACCTTTTGTTTCCAATTCCAGTGATAAACTCTACATAGTCCCTCCCAATTTTTTCTTTCTGTTTTTCACAGAAAGCTTGTCTTTTACGGAGGTCACAGAAGATCAATGTTTACACTACGGTCTAATAATTTCTAGAATACAATTAGCATATTTTAGCAAGGATTGAGATGTCTCTCTGACAAACTACAGAGGAGGATGATTAAGGATTGATTGTCCCGGCTGAAGAGGCTGAAGCAAGAGCAGGGACTGGGGGTTGACAGTGCAGACCAGACACTGGAATGTTAATGACATGCAATACGCAGTCACGCAGCCCCTCATTTCATAATTACCAGGGTCTATTTGCATGCCCCAAGTTCCTTTTGGCATGGTTGAGTAATGACTGGCTGTTTGCAGGTTGGCTGGGTCCAGTCTTAGAAAGTATTAGGCACCCACAGAGTCTTTAGGTCAACCTTTATCATCTCTCCTTACTTTGCAAAGAGGTGAACTGAAAGACACAGTTTTGAAGATCATGTTAATTCAACCAAATTGGACAAGATACATACATATATAAACATACACACATATATATACATATATACTTATACATACATACACACTACCTACTGTGTGTGTGTGTATGTGTGTGTGTGCGTATGTATATGTATGTATATGTGTGTGTACACAGAGTATATGTATTTTATATGACTGTTTACCCTTGCCTTCTACCCTGTGCTGCCTGGGATGGGCTCCAACACTCCCGTTAAAAGATGGATGGATGGATGGATGGATGGATGGATGTTTTAACCTAGGTAAACAATGAGATTCCAACAGTGACATGACAGCAGTGTTTTATCAGATTTTTATTCAGATTAGCCTTCTCTGGCAGATTGGTGCGTAATGACTGATAAGGGAAATAATGTATTTATTCCAGTCAGTCATACGGCAGGTACACACAGACACACTTTTGGCAATTTAGAGATGCCAGTTAGCTTATATGCTTGTCTTTGGACTGTAGGAGGACACCAGAGTACCCAGAGGTAACCCATACAAAACAGGAAAACATCCAAACTCCACATACACATGAGGGGGGGGAGGGTGGAAATTCAAATTCACAAGCCTGGAGACAGTGCCATTCAACCTAGCAAGCTTCGCTGCCACCTGGTATGCAGAGCAGCAGCCGAGATAGAGTGAAACTGTGTAGTGAAGTTTGCTGGTGGTGCCTCAGGCGCCATGTGGGCTTTGACCAGCACTTTCTGGAATTATGAGGCAAGAATGCTATAGATTATAATATTTTGTTTGAGGTTTCATGCCTGGATATGTGTGGCCTGGTGGCCAGTATTCACTGACTGCACATTCCATCATTAAGAGCAGAGTGTGTGTGTGTGTCTGTGTGTGTGATTATATATATATATATATATATATATACACAAACATATGAGATACTTTAGCTCAGAGCTGCAGGGATTTTAGGAACTGTAGCAGCTTAGAACGAAAACTGGTTAACATACAGGAAGCAGCGAGTAGTTATTAGAGGCACGATGTCACAGTGGGCCTGCGTTCATAGTGGGGTAGCACAGGGTTAAATTTTAGGACCACTATTGTTCCTAATTTACATTAATGATATCGACACCAATACATACAGTAAACTGCTTAAATTTGCAGACGACACCAAGGTGGGTGGTGTAGCAGATGTAGCAGCAGAGAGGCTTCAACGGGATCTTGACTTAATTAGCGACTGGGCTGATACCTGGCAAATGAAATTTAACATGGATAAATGTAAGGTAATCCATGCAGGGAGTAGAAATATAGAGTAATGATATTTTATGGGTTCCACTGAAATAAAGGTAGATGATTACGAGAAAGACCTCGGTGTCTATGTTGATGCTTCCATGTCCTACTCTCGCCAGTGTGGGGAAGCAATAAAAAAGGCGAATAGGATGTTGGGTTACAT
>JAODKC010000137.1:22279872-22307778 GCA_026777985.1 Mormyrops attenuatus | reverse complement strand
CACCTCCCTTGACTTAAACTCCACACACCTAGAGATGTAACCCAACATCCTATTGGCCTTTTTAATTGCTTCTCCACGCTGGCGAGAGTGGGACATGGAAGCATCCATATACACACACTAGGTGTTAAATACTGACAAATAGCAGAACATTCACAGCATATGACATTAAATTGTGTCTGCCATAAAAGTACCTAACATGTTGAATTAGGTAAGAAATATATAAACTTACCTTAAATTAATGAACTGACAATGTGATGAATATCAGCGCACAATCGAGGAGAAAGCCAATGTTTTGATTACGTTGTCAAATACGTCAGCAAAAAAAAAACACTTAAATAAAATGCTTAGATTTTTTCCATTTTACAAACAAAACACTGCATATAATTTACTCAAAACAATCAAGTGATTATTTTCTTTATTTTTTTTCAGTGAAATTGACCTAAACTTATAAATGAGGTAAAATCCTGATTTTTATAAATGAAATGTACTTATTGTTTATTAGTAGTCACTTTATTTATTCAGTGAAAAATGCTTCACCACTGACTGATTTTTTTACAGTGTATAAGGGGGCTTAAGTAGGGCACAGCAGGGTGTGAAGGAGACAGTCCAGTGTAGAAGGGGGCAGCATGGTGTTCAGGAGCCGGACTGCTTGGGGGAAGAAGCTATTGAACAGTCTAGCTTCTGATGCTGCAAAATCTTCTACCAAGTGGAAGGTGGGTAAACAGTCTGTGGGACGGATGATAGGGGTCAACCACGATGCTGGTGGCCTAATGGACGCAGTGGGAGGTGTAAATGTCATACAATCGTCTGCAGGACTCTGTGGTCTGCAGCGTGGCAGTTTCTATACCAGACTGTAATACAGCTGCTCAGAACGCGAGTGAGTGAGTGAGATCGTGTCACCTATTGACTGGTTTGCATGGTACGCAAACTCCAGTGGGTCTAGTGTGAGGGGGAGCGGGTACTTGATGTGGCTCAGGACTAGCCACTCAAAGCATTTCATGATGATTGGTGTAAGTGCTACTGGGTGGTGCTACTTCTTCAGAATAAGTTTGTTGGTGGTGGCCTTGAAGCACTGTGGGATGACAGCGTGGCTCAGGGGAGTTGTTGAAGATAGCACAGGCGCTGAGCCCTCAGCCAGGTACATTGTCAGGTCCAGCAGCTTTACGTGGGTTGGCCCTTGCAAGAATCTTTCTCACACTGGCTGTAGACAGGGACAACACCTGATCGTCTGGTGTGGGGGGGGGGGGGGGGATGGTGTTCCTCACTAGCTCTGTTCTGGGCCTCAAACCTGGCATAGAAAGTGTTGAGTGTGTCGGTGTCACACATGTGCGGCGGGGTCCTGTAGTCCATGATGGCTTGGATGCCCTGCCTCTTGCGGCGCATATCTCTCAATCAGAAGAAGTGGTTATTAATTTTCCATGTGTACTCATGCTTTGCCAACTTGATGCCATGGGACAGGTTGCTTCTTGCTGCTCGGAGCTCCACATCATTATTTGTTCTGAAAGCAGCATCCCAGATCTGCTGTTAACCATGGCTTCTTGTTGGCACACATTATGACAATTTTGGTGACTGCGACACCCTCGATGCATTTCTTGATGTAACCAGTCACTGTCGCAGCATACTCATTAATGCCCGTGTGCTGGCCAGTGGTCACTGCTTCCCTGAAGATTTTCCAGTCTGTGCACTCGAAACAGTCCTGCAGGGCTTTACCTTGGACCCCGGTTTCTGTCCCGAACCAGAACCACTTCTGTCCCAAGCCTCTGTTATCAACGGGGGTGCAAGAGAGGGGCTGGCCATGTCTCGGTTCCCCAGAGAGGGGGACATGTCCTGGGCTCAACGCCTCACTTTCCGGGTTCCCAATGACCCCTAGCCCAGCCCTGTTACCTCCTGCCTCATTTCCATTTTCACCCCAATTTGTGCCTTATCGCCCTGTCCCATCTTTGTTCTTCCCTGGTCCATGCCCAGTGTTGTCCTTGTCAATGTTTGTACCCCTACTCTGGTTGTCCCTGTACCTGTCCGCCTTATCTTTGTTTGATTTTCTGTTCCGTCTAGTGTTTGTGCAGTCCCTAGTGTTGCCCATGTTCATTTGATTCCCATGGTCATGTCTCATGTCTCGTTTTGTGCCCTATTTAGCTGTCCCATGTCAGTTTGCCCCTGTCTCTGTAGTTCTTTCCATGTCCAGATCCGGTGTTCATGTCTGTCTAGTGTCTGGCCCTACCTTGTCCTGATCTGTTGGTGTCTGCCCTGATGTGTTCCATGTTTGTATCACTGTCCCTGTCTTGGTCTGTCCTGTCCTATGTGCCTGGTTCACCTCCTTATCCCTAGCCCAGCCTGTGCTCAGCCGCAATAGTGTCCTGTCAGGTCTAGTCCACAAGTCCCTGTTGGATGTTTTTGGCCCCTAGTCTGTTTCCCTGTCCTGATTGCAGTGTCCTCTTGGTTGTCTGCACTTGTATGTCATGGTGTGATGGTCCCTGTGTCCTTAACCTTGTCATGCGTCTGGTCCTATATCTGTGGTCCTGTGTCTCTGGTTCTGGTCTGTCCATTGTTCCTCAGTGTTGTACGTCTTGTTATGTCCTGTCCTGTCTGGTGTCCTGGCCCTGTGTTTCCAACCTGGGGTTGGATCCTTCTCGGTCCCCTCCTGCCAGTCCAGCATGCCCAGGGTGCATGGGGGTGGGTTCAGGGTACTGTCATGCCCTGCTTCTGCCCCCCCCCCCCCCCACTCTCTCTCTAGTGTGGCTCTAACAAGCCACACCTGTTACTTATTTGTCTTACCTCTCATTTCAGCCCTTGTATGACTCACTCCAGCTACCTCTTGTCTGCTCCCGGTCATTAACATCACCCCTGGGTGTTCTCCAGTGCATCCTTTCTTGCTAGTATTGCCTTTTGTTTGACTCCACATGGTCCGCCTTAGTTTTCCCCGTTCCATTCCTTGAATAAACCCCCTTTATTTGTCCTCACATCTGCTCCTCCCTCCTTCGTTTCCACATCATTACATTCTGACTTTGAAACATCTCAGACCTCATTGATAATCCCATATCCCCATTTACATGTGCGCTATCAATGATCAGAATGAGACAATGAACATCATGGTGAAGGAAAGGGTACAACCATGCATACTGTCACAAGGTAACAAAATAATTCTCATTGTCAATAGTCAAAGCTACATTGACAGTCACTCCTTTCTAAGCATGTCATTGAGAAAAATCCCTGATGTATTGGGCTGCTCAACCTGGATTATTTAAAGGTCTTTTCCACACACTATTTCACAGACATGAAAAACTTTGGGTACATAGGCTCCTATTATTTGAACGTACTGATTAACTTGTTAGCATTCACCATGCACATGCGTGAAACTGACATCAGACACTCGCTGGGTATGCTGAGATAGCGGGGCAGAAATGGGCTTTTGAGGTTTTAGGTTGTCAGTTTCACGGCTGCCCTATGCACAACAATGAACATGACATATTCCCTCTGTTGCAGTTTCAGTTTGTTGTAAACGAAAACTCGATCTGGGAGCACGAATGGATGTACATGTGTCATAAAACGAGGGGGTTTGGGCACGAGAATGAGGCATGATGCAGGCAGAAATGGTGGACGACCCACTTGCGGCTCAAAGAACAAACAGGGTTTATTAACTGAGCTAAAAACACAACAAAAAACACTAACAAAAACAAAGGACCATGAAGGGTCAGAAGTAAATGGGGATAAACAAGACTAATTACAAAAACGGTCCAGGTAAGCATACAGACTACACAAACAGCAGAACATTCAACGATTGAATAACTGTAAACTGGTTCTTACCCTCTGCAATTGTAAACAACCAGGAGTGTGTGTGTAAGCATGCTGATTCGGAGAGGGCTCTGCCTGGAGTGTGGGTTTCGGCAGAAGTCAATCTTGCTTTAGACTGGGGCTAAAGCATCACAATGGTCCACAAGATGTGGCATTTTCCCCAATCCAGTAGCAAACTGTCCAGAGACTACATTAAAACTTTTCTGAAAGTGAAGCAACAAGCTTCGGGGTACCCAGTGACTGATGATGTGACAGGTCATCAGGAATACATTAAGAAATATCAGGAGCATGAAGAGATTGAATTAGATCCTGAAAAGACTGATTCCAAAGGAGGTAAGAGGCAGTGTCGCCAAGCTTCTGCTTAACACTCTGTGGGGTAAACTTCAGTGAGGCAATATGCTGCAAACATCTATAGTTGTTTTTTAAATGTTTTCTGTTTGGAGCTGTATGAGATTTCAAATTTTGCGTTTCTGAACGATCTCTTCTAATGGCGTCACAAATCTTGCCATAAACTCTCACCAGGAAAGACTAACATATTCATAGCATGTCAAACCACAGTGTGGGGCTTGTTAATGTTTACAAAGAATTTGAAAAAGTTGTTTGACAGAGTACTGTATCGTGAGACTGACAGCATTGTCTACATCAACAGGAAAAGTGAATATGACCAGCCCTTAGGGAATTTTCTGGGGGAGCTCATATCAGAACTAGGTCCCGATGACTACATTACAATGGTGGGAGCTCTGGGGCCTAAAATTTACAGCTAACTCAACAAGAAAACCCACTTACATTTTACATTTTAACTCTAAATTACAAAACCTGTCAAAAAGAAACTTTTACAGTATGACCTGATTGATTGAAAGTTGTACACTGTTTTGTGATTACGAAAGTGTTTTAAGATGTACAGGTGTTTTATTTTTCAAACATGTTGTACATTGCACAAAATATTTGTGTACATTTATGAAATTATTTTTTGTTAATGTAGCTTGATCATAGTTATTTTATTTTTATTTTTTCCAAAAGGAGGTTGTACAAAGGTTTTCTATTTGCGAAAGTGTTTTAAGATAATTTACAGATGTTTTGTTTTTAAAACTGCTGTACATTGTAAAAAAGTGTTGCATGGATTTTTCAAATGAGTTTTTTGTTAAATAACTATGTTCAAGTTACCTTATCTATTTATTTTTAACAAAAGCAAGGTTAACGCTTTATTCAAGGCCTTGTTTTTAGTAATTTTAGAACACATTCATAACAAATAATGATGCATAAAGCATGGTTATAAATATTCATAAAAAGGCATAACACAGGAGCCGACACAATGGCTGGTGACTGTATGGCAGTAGCCAAGACAAGGGTGGAGCAGCCACCCTAGATGACTGCAAGGCAAGAGCCTCTGCAGGCGGGCAGAGCCAAACACCCTCTGGCAGCAAGCAAGGCACAGCAGGGATCTCTGGCAACAAGCTAGGCACAGCAGGGGTACCTGGAGAACAGCTAGATGAAACAAGGATGTTTAAGCTGGGAGCAGTAGCGGCCTCTTCTGGGCTAGGTGTACACATGGGTCAGACACATGGGTGCGGGCTGAGTGGCTCCTGCTGTGTCGGGGGACCACAGTATGGTCACAGTGACCCTCTCGAAGTAAGGGCTGCAAGCACTTAAAACTAGCATTCCCCCTCATTGGTACAGTCACTAAAAGCCTGGGTGGCAGGCAGAGACCTCACCAGGTTTTGCCACAGCAGTGCTGAACCAGGCGTGGGAGTAGTCTCCTTTAGGCTGGGCGCTGCAACGGACACTTCCTCAAGGTTAAGTGAGGCGGAGGTCCCTCCAGTACCGGTAACAGCAGCAGGTTTGGGGCTAGACATGACAGCGGCTTCCCCTGAGCCAGAGGCAATGGCGGTGAGGACAGACTCAGTGTCAATTTTGGGTGGCTTCGGATCCTGGAAGGTTGGCTCTGTGTGGGGCTGTGTCCATTTTCTTCGTTTCCATCTCCCTCACTTGGAAGTGGAAGGAGAGGTGGTGGCTTGCATTTCCTCCTGCTACAGGGTCTCTGTGGGGGGTGCAGCTGAGCATGGTGGAGAAACTGTTGATGGAACACCAAGCTGCGGGTCCACTCCCTTACGCAGGAGGAGCACCTCTGTCAAACAGTCTGCTATCCACTGCACCTCCTGCAGATGGGAGGTCGGGGACACTGCTGCCAGTTCCTGGTCAATCTGGCCCAGAAGAGTGGTAGCAGCAGGAAAAACCTGCATGAATGGGTCCTCAAAAAGCCTCCAGTACAATCCCTGCAGGGTAAAATACTCCTTGGCAGAGACACAGAGAGCAGGAGTGAGTTCAGGTGGTGAGCAACCGGCTAGCTGGGCAGCTTCACACAGCATACAGTAAAAGTGGCAGGCTGAGAAGCTTCATGTAGTACAAAAGTGACCGATGGAGCAGCTTCACACAGCACGAAAGCAGCAGAATTAGCGACCTCGCGCAAAATGGAAGCAGCCAGCTGAGCAGTTTTGCATCTATCATCGGGAAGCAAACACTTCAGCCTCTCGTCCTCTGTACCCACTATTTGTTGCCAGAGCTAGTCAGACTCCACAATAAGGCGATCACTTTCCAGAGTAAGGGCCCCCAAGGTTCTTCCCGATCTTCCAGATCGTGATCAGATGACTAATCAAGAAGCAGGTCGACTGTGGAGCAGTGGGATTTTCTGCAGAGAGGTCCCCGCAGGTCTTTGAAACAGCCATTGAGTCATTTATGGAGCTCAGTCTTTCTGTCATGCCCATGGGAAGGAAGCATGACTCGTTTGCAGGCTGTAGGCAAGGGAGCCCCGAATAGGGGACTTTATTTGTCAGGAACACAAGGCGATCATAAGTAACTGGCATAAACAGGTATCAATGACTGAGCTAACAAGCACAGGACCGGGGTACACTTGACTAAGTGGGCAAACACACTGCAGCTGAGAGCTGTTAACAAGGGGGCAAAACCAAGAAGTTAGACTGACAGGTGCTGGGCGGTGCTTGTTATTGCCACACCGGAGAGGAAAAATGGGCAGGCATGGCAGCCAGGACTTGACACATACTGTATGGACATCTATGTATTTACAGGATCAAATTCTACTTTAAAAGATTAGGGTTTTACCATGTCATGAGTCTTTTGTGCTACCCTGGTGGATAACAATATGACAGAGGTTAACTTTGATTGGCAGTTAGAACTGCTGTTTTGCACTGTAATAGCGAAGAAAATTCTTCGGGCAAAACTTCACTATAGAACTACTTTTAAATTAGAGTTTCTGTTCAAATGGGGCTTCTGTTAAGAAAATTGTATGGTGTTTCGCTTCCTACCAGCCTCTTCATGACAAATTGTGCGAACGGATTGCTGAAATTGAATTTATCAAAGGACTTCCTAAAAAGTGGGAAGATGAAGAAGAGTTCTCCCCAGACTCTATGATAATTACACTGGTATACAGTGATTTTGGTGCCAACAATATCTGAACAGTTTTATATTAAGTTTATGGTGCTGATTAAAAATATGACTAATTTACGCAACAGGTTTGAAAAGCATTCAGAATATTTTTATTTTAGTTACAACTAGTAAGTAAACAGTCTAACATCATACAAAAAAGAAATAAAAAATATCTAACAGTGACATGAAAAAATTATGTATGATTTGATTAATTAATACAATATGGATTAGTTAATTCTTATTAATGTCAATGCAGTTTCCTTTTATGTGTGCCATCAGGACAATTACGTTGGAGACTCCATCAGTAGTCTGCCATCATGTGTATGTCTCATCTGCCTTGATATCTCTCTTCCATCACCTACATATCCTGGTGGAACCTCTCGCCTTGTTCCTCGTTGAAGTCTCCAAGGTTATCTGGAAATCTGTTTAAATGGCTATGGAGTGCATCTTTATGCTCATATTAACTCCCAAATTCCTGAAGTTAGCAAGCATATCTTGCACCAATTCTTCATAATTGTCTGCTCTGTGATTACCCAAGTAGTTCTTCATAACAGAGACAAAACTCTTCCAGGCCTAAGGCTCAGTGTCATTCATGCATTTGGTAAAATTGGAATTGTTCATGAGTTTACGAATCTGAGGACCATCAACGATTTCAGCTTTTGTCCAAAACCCTAACAAATTGCTTCATCAATCCTAGCTTAATATGAAGCGGTGAGAGAATGATTTTGTTCTTGTCCACCAGTGGCTTGTTGATAATATTCGCAGCGCCAACAATCATTTCTTCCCTTGTAGGCCATGACACTTTTGTCCAATGATCTTGCTTTGCCCTGCTACCCCAGAGGCACATGAAGCATGGATATTTTGTGTATACCCATATATACAATTGTATTGAATATTTTGTATTGAAATGCAAAAAATTATATGGGATATTTCATTACCTAAGAGTCAAAAGACAGACCAAAAGCTATTGCATTTGTTATCACACACAAGTCACATTGGGGGATTGCATTATTTTCATGGATGTCCATTATCTCAAAAATGAGAACCAATTCAGCAAACGTAATGGGATTTTTGAATTCAGCACCCTCAAAATACCCTAAATTCATTCAAAAAACCTTGGTACCCGAAAAAAAAAAATATGTAGACCTGTGTTATTGATGATTCGATGGACAGTACATTGGAAAACAAACTGGTGGCTGAAGCTTTCACATGGTTCAGACATTACTGCCAAATCTCAGTACAGAATGCATTTCATTAGGGAAAGTACAGCAGGACTATAGTCTTATTACTGCCTGCTTTAGAATGTGCGCGACAGAATGCACATCAAAGTTGGGGCACCGTTTCCTTCACAGAAAAAGTTTTTTCTCAGTGCATGTGCAGAAGCCACTCGTCCTGCCCAGGGGTATTTATTAGTCAATTTAAAAGCCATGTGCCCAGAAGAGTTCCATCTGTGGACCAGCATATTACCAGGGTCTTTCCCCATCCTCTTTCTACCACGTCACTGACTTAAGCATGTCTGCACATCTAAGGAGGAACCTCCCAGTGCTTAGATGTTTACGAAGGACAGAGGGAGTGAAACCTAAACAAATTTTATCTGGCTGCTCTATTGACATAATTTTGCCTCTCTGAAATTTGTCTCAGTCTTATAAGAGGACGTACATCTTTATCAGTTTCACAATTTAACAAACTTAAGAAGCAGAAAAAAGGCTGACAAAGCTTTTCACCTGCAGGACAAACAGCAAAAAACATAGGGTCATGCTTCAAACGAATAGATTTATAATGCCCTTGCTGTCTGTGGCTTTACCATTCATCACAAGCCTGATCGCCACTAAGGCAGGTAACTAGCTTTTTACAACGAGCAAGGTCAGGAAAATGTTTCCACAACAGCTCCGGTTACTGACTCTGGTTGCTGGGAATTGGCCCAGGGTGAACTGGAAACTGGAAAACCAGATGCAGAGTTTACTGAACCAGTCTGGCATGAACTCGCATGAAAAAGTAAAGAGGTACAACCAATTATTTCAGAGATTATTGCAATTATTGCTGTCTCATTTTTTTTTAGAAAAGAGGAAAGTCAGGGGTGTGAGATTCTTACAGAGCAGAAAGGAAAAACAGCTGAAGAAATGGGTGATGGTGAGCAGAGAGAGCCCGGTGGTGAGCCCACTACACAGTTTGACAAATCAGTGCAGTCTGTTGTACAGCAAGTGGGGGCCTGTGCCAGAAAAAATGTGGCATACATCATGCAGAAGCTGATGGATTATGATGTTATCGTGCATTGGACCCCATCGGGTGAACTCATCAGAGATTGACCCATTAAAGGTTTGCATATTTTGGACTTGATGAACTTTATCACAACAAAAATCTCAGGCCATTGGAAATCCTAAAGGCTGGGAGCCTTTTTAAAACATAATATTAGAACTAACCATCCCTCTCTTGACCTTCGATAACATTCAAGCTAGAAAAAACTTTAACAACCTTAAAGACTATGGGGCAATGGCAGCAACAGGAAACGTGTCAATAAGAGACGTAGAAAATTTCACACGTGCTGAGTACACCCACCTGTGGGCAGCCCGCACACACCCCGAGATTCTACACTGGAATATCATATATGGACTTTAAAAGGACCCCCTTATGTTCAATGGATCGATTACAGTGATTAGATTTAAGTGATTACAATGCCTGAAAGAAAACGCTGCAATACCAAAAAGATGGTTAATAAAGTACAATTTTATTGAAAAAACACAATCAGTGTCATGATTTTTCTTTTTCTATGACATTTTTATTTATCAACATTTATTTGATAGCTATAGCACTCTTTAAATAGTTTTAAGGAACATACATTTTGCGGTTTTGAAACTTTAAGAACAGTACGCTTTCAATATTTCTTAATAAACTTGGATACTAGAGAAGTGTTTTTCTTTAAATCGCCAGAGTACAACCCCATAGTCTCTTGAAATGAAAGTCCCTTGAAGTGGTGCCAGAGGAAAAAAGTGGAAAAATAGTCAGTGCAGGTGGTGGTGGTGGGTGTGGCAATCGTTACATTATAATTTTTTTCAACCTTTCTATCTCCTTATGTGTTTGACTCTCCTTAAACAGTGTGAGGAAATAAGGTTCCTTTTCTTTGAATATCTGTGTCTAAATCAGGTATGCATGGAACGTGCATTTTAGGAGTGACACACTAACCATCCTCTTGCATACGTCGAACCCCCTTTGTAGTACATTTATATCCACATTCTGTACCATTAATTCTCAAATAAGTGTTCCGGCTTGTTGCCCTGTTTCACATAGGTATGAAAATAAAATTCAAGGCCTCCCATTCACCTGATGCAGGTCGGTTACCAAGGGGGGGGGTCTGTCGCACTGCCGACTACCTGGAAGATGTGCAGCTCATCTTCACTGTAGTCAAACATACAGACCACATTACCACCATCAGGCATTACACACACTGCTCTCTGTTCTTCCACAGGCAGAATCACAGGTACAGGCTAGATGTACCTTCTTTGGCGCCCCGGGAGGGTGTGCACTTCCTGAATAGCTAATGGCATTCCTGGTTCATAGGAAACAATACACAATCGCTGCTTGCAGTGGCACAAGACATATCTATATCTGAAATCTCTGTATTACCACGTCTTTAATACTGTAGGCCGTGTGGGTGCTTGCTATACTTTCTATAGCCAACTGGGGCGTGGTCCTTCCCACCCACCTTGACGCGTGTGCGTGTATGTCCCCCAAAGTGTAATAAAAACCTGTTTTTTTGATGTTGTGCAGACCGTTTTTTGAATCTCCACAAAGATCTCTGCATGTAATCAAAAAAGTAAAAATGCCAAAAGTCTCGTATTTTGTTTATGGTTAAGTTTAGGGCTGGGTAGGGGTTAAGGTTGTCAGGTTGTGATTAGAGTTTTCCCCATACAAATGAATGGAGAGCCCCACAAAGATATAATTATAATCGTGTGTGTGTGTGTATGTGTGTGCGTGTGTGTGGTTGTGCGCTTGCATGTGATTTGCTACATAAGCAGAGTCCATTTACTCTCTGGTTTTAGCAACTCTGGCTTGTCAGTTGTGAGCGCTTTGAGTGAAGGAAAGAGAGAAAAAATCATTTCATAAACAATTGGCTGCCTTTGATTTGAAACATCCATGTGACATCTAGCATTTTCCCTGATGTTGGAGATTAAACTTTCATGTTAGTGCATTTAGCTCTCCCTCTTAGTCTCTTTTTCCTTCGCTTTCAACAAATTCCTGAATCTGTGGCAGAAGACTGAAAAATCATTCCAAAACTGTCTCTGGATAGCCACTTCACCTAAAATATGTAACAGTAAGATTAATTTGCTATTATTTCCTGTCATAAGTAATTGTCTATTTGGAATAAAATATATCAACATGCTCACCACACTGTGTATTACAAGATCACCATACTCTGCTTCATAATCCTCCAGTAGTGCTTGAACTAGTCTGTGGTTCAGTGGTCTTGACAAAATGAAATTTACAATCTTCACAACCAACAGCATCACAGCTTGCATCTCAGATATCTTCATTTTGGCTACAATTGCTTCTTGATGTATTATGCAACGGAATGCAATAAAATCTGGTGTATCATCTCTCTTTCTCAGTAGCCTAATGAGTCTGTTTTCCTTGCCCCACATGTTCGGTGCCAGTTTGGCCATGGCCAAGTTATTGGACATAAAGGACTCGAGGTTTTATTTCAAGACCAGTCAAGAACACTCATCAAAACGCCTCAATATGTAGCGGCTTAATATTCATCTGTTGATTTTCACAACTATTTATCTCAGGGTCGTAATTATGGATAGGTATAATGCACAGACAAGGATCGCATCTTTAAAATCCAGAGAACTTACTCGATCAGATAGTCAAAGTTGCAATGTTGTGTGATAAAGTACTTCAGAGTAATCCTAGTTATAATGTGGCATATATTTGAAACATTTTTCACAAAAAAGCACCCCTAATAATCCGTAAAACAAAGATATTATTCACATTAGACGGAAAATCAAGCACATCTTCCCTTCCACAACGATCCAGGCACTACTCTTTCAGGAAAAAAATAAAAGGACATAAAAACATTAAAAAATGTGCTGCAGTTCTACTAGAAATAACAACAGTCTATTTATTAGTTTGTGTATATATATATGTTCAATGTTGAGCTCCATCAAAACATTTAAAATAGAACATACCCATCATGTAATTGGAACACTTATATGTAAACACAATGACATGCTACATTGTTGGTTTGAGGCTAAAATTCCTCTCTAAAAGTTTCCTTTTCAAATTTCACCTTACCAATCATAGCACATATAAGCGAAAAACGATAGCAATAAACATTCAGCATTAGACTCTAAAACCATCTGTTATGTCTGTGTTCATCCAGTAGATCATAAAGTAAGCAATGCTTTTCTATTTCAATTTCTTTCAGATGATATAAAGTAATAAATAAAAAATATAACTAACCATGCATTGCTATTCCATTTGGGGGCAGCACGTGGCTCAGTGGGCTAAGCCTGTGTGCTTGTAATCGCCGGTTCAAACCCAGCATCAGCACGTCTGCGGGTCCTTGAGCAAGGCCCTTAACCCCCAGCTCCCTGGGCGCCGCTACAGGTGGCAGCCCTTCGCGGACAACTTACTCTGCAAAGAGCAAGTTGAGGGAGGCGTAAAAGACTATTTCTCTATGGGGATTAATGAAGTATTAATTATTATTATTATTAACTTCAACAAGTTACCAAATTGATACAAAATCAAGGATATTCATTTCCACCTAGCACTAACCATGTATTCCTTCATAATACTAAGCCATAGAAAGGTCCCCAGTGAAAACCTGACATTCCCACATCATAGAGACTCTAATTTAAACAATTATAAGATTATATTTGTAGTGCCTGCAATATTTTATATTATATTATTTAGCCCTAGAGCCCTAGATCCTTAAGTGATCCATTTGTGACTCAAGCCAGAGTATCAGCTATTATATTAATAAAACTTATGACTGCAGGTATATTAGCATTTCTAGAGTGACAGCAGCTATATCAAACTATACAAACTGCTTAGATTAATTAGCCAAATGACAGCAGCATTGGTATATAAACCACAGTCGCCTGCCACTGTTTTGTCAGCTATCCTAGAGTGACAGCACCTGCTGCCTGTTAGTCCAGGCCAGCTGCATGTGTGTTTATATATCACTGGAGGTGCATCATCTGTGGTGATGTTGTCATAGGAAAATTAATGGGAACAATGTACACTTTTGTCTTTTAACAAAGCAATGCTGAGAGAATTGCACTTACTCAATCCTTAGGCAAAGCATAAAGGCAAGCTTGACGCTGCCTACCCCATGATGCATGCTGATTGTATGTTCTCTTGCCTTCATTTAATGCAGATAAATATGGGGATGGAATGAAATTGCACCATTTCCAAAGTGCCCTACAAATTGTGTCCTGTAAATTAACACAAAAGCCTGCCAAAAAAAACTGCCAGAATTATCTAGTTATTTTGTATTTATCTATCAGGAGTCTTAGACATGGGGCAGCATGGTGGTGCAGTGGTTAGCACTGTTGCCTCACACCTCTAGGACCTGGGTTCAAGATTCTACTAGGGTTCCATGTCTGTGGATGTTCTCCCCGTATCATCATAGGGTTTCCTCTGGGTGCTCCAGTTCCTCCGCTCCCACCCCCATGGTCCAAAAACATTCAAATAATACATTTACGGAAGGCAGACCAATACACAACTGAGCATATGCTTGCTGGCGGGCTGGTCGCTCAAAAGATGCCAAAACACAGAAAAGAACCACAAAACATCCCCCCAAAAAAACTAAACAATTAACATTAAAAGACTGAGTAACAGTCAAAAACATTACCATAATTTGGAAAATGTGATTTTTTTTATACTGTACATTATTTTCGTATGCCTAAAATTTTTATGTAGATTTCGTGATGCCACGCGTTGTATGGCGATGAACTTCTTTGTTTGTACTGCAAACAAACTACACACAGTTGCCACTATGTGTATATACTTAATAATTTATGTTATTGATGAAGTATTGTAATCTTATGTATAGATATGTGACTGTTAAAAACCATCACAAACATGTTTGTCAATCACTGAAAGGTACCGCTATAAAAGAACGTTCTGTCTCTCTCTATTTTTTTCTTTTTTCAGATATTCGACCTCTGAAGAGATATAGTAAAGACATACATCGACAACAAGCTTTTTATACATTCCACAACCGTTCTTGGCATAATGTACACTTCTTCGTGTTTCGGGTGGTTCTTTGGGGCGCTTTCAATGGACCCTTTTGGGGGATGTTTGTGTGTTTGCAGCCTGAAACGTGGTTCGCGAACCGGTACAAATTTTTTTTAACATCTGTTTCGTAACCCGATTTGTTCATGAAAGCGACTGTTCGTGGGTCAAGGTACCACTGTATATCTCATGTGTTCAAATTGGTTATCTGATTCTGTATTTATTCATTTAGCAACTGTGTGAAAATTAGCCGAAACATGTCATATTGGTAGGTGAAAAAAATTTAAAAGCTTGAAAAACTTTGGACAACTTTTCACCATATTTCTGCTGGGTTTAACCTGCATACCAGTTTGCCCTTGAGGTAACCTGTGACCAAGTTGGGATTTGATATTTTATTATCAGTTGCTATACTTTTTTCTACATTGGTTTGGAAAATAATGTTGTGATTAAACTATGATTGTTTATTTGTCTCCATTATTTTTAGCAGCTATTATACAATCAATGCATTATTATTCAGCATTATTATTCAGCAATAAAAGAAGGTGGAGGTAAAGAATGAAAATAGAAAATCAAAATCTAAAATTTAAAGCCTGCTTCCAATGGTTCATGTACATGCTTAATGCCAAAGTCATTAGACACTACAGTACATATACTGTATGTTTGCTGTGTCTAAGCCTAACAGAAGACTTTTGCAATCTTTTACAATCAAGGTATTGATGTCATGACTCCTGAGAGCCCTGTAGAGGGAGACATTGACTTACAGGGCCACACCCTATCTTGGGCTTATAAAACGAGGTAGGAGAAGCTAGTTGTTGCTCAGTCTTACCTTGTGCATTCGCTTGTTTTCCATCCTTGGCACCTAGTTTTCCTTTCTCATTCCCCATTTTCATTTTTTATTGTATTTTCACCCTGGTTCCCCTATTTTGTCTTCATGTTTCTCAAACCTCTGAGGATTCTTTGACTGAACTTCTGTGACCTAACATTTGTGATCCAGTGATGACTTTTCGGATTATGAATTGGAGCTGACATTCAGGACTTATCTGCCTGGCTTATGGATCTCTACATCCCCCCGCCAGTTTTTCCCAGTATGCCCACCTGCTATTATTTCATTCCCTTCCACTCCTGGATCTGTTTCTTAAATCCACAAAATCCTTTCTAACACTGGGCCAGTTTCTGTTTATTTGACAGTCAATGTTTTTGGAGACAGATTTTTGTCCGAGATTGTATTTTTACTAGTTTGTTGAAAGTAATTCAATAATATGTATACATGTATATAGCTTATTGTCTCCAAGCGTAACAACTAGTCTTTTTGTCAGCATAATAAACAAACCAAATAACCAGGGCCCAGTATATAGAGAATGGGGCAGAGTAATGCCAAACCATGGCAGCGATTCAACGCATACTCACGCTGAACCGCAGACGGCCCTGTCAGCGGAGCCGGGTACAACAATTAATTATCCGGCAAAACATCTGCCTGCTAGACACGTATGATGCAGCACTGCTGCAGAAGTTTCAGCTGCCACGACAGCAAATAATGGAACTCCTACTGTAGCTGTCGTGGGCCCGAGTCTAACCGGTCTGCTATGTGCTCAGCCCAGAAATCCAGCTTCTGGTGGCTTTGCGCTTCTGTGCGGCAGGGAGTTACTTGGAGGTACTTGGAGATGGGTATAGGCTGAGCAAGTTCACTGTGTGGCGGTGCATCGAGGCAGTGACAAACATCCTCCCTCCTATGTCACGTGAGACATTACATCTGTTTGGTCTACACATGAGACCATGAAGGTACACCAAAGGTTCCATGCAATAGCGGGCATCCCCCAAATCCTAGGTGTGGTGGACACTCATCCCCACTGCAAACCCATCTGTCATGGGCCAGTCATTTACAGCCATCAATGTCCAGGTGGTGGTGGGCCACAGGGACAAAATCCGGAATGTGGTGGCAAAGTGGCCAGGCAGCACTATGACAGCTTTGTGTGGGCCAATTCAGCCGTGGGTGCCGATGCCCAGTGAAGGATCTTCGGCCAGAATGTATTCCTCGGAGACAGAGGCCAACCCCTCCGATGGTACCTCCTCACTCCAGTTGGTGATGCCGGCTGAACATCACTACAACAGCACTCATGCCCGCACCTGCAACGTCATTTAGCATGCAACTGGCCAGTGGAAGCTGTTGGTTCGGTGCCTGCATAAATCGGCAGGAGGGTTGCGCTACAGGCAAAGCAGGTGCCACGCAGTTACAGTTGTGACAGCCATACTGCACAACATCGATGTTGGCGCAGGTGCACCTTTGCCGGAGGAGGAGGAGGAAGGAGACGGCGGTGTCCACAACCCCCCTGAACCCGCTGCTGGATTGGAAGCAAGGCACCATCTCATCCAAGCAGTTTTTAGATGATGTCACACAACCTTGCCCCTCAGACTGTCCCATCCCCTACACATCCCCCATCCCCTGCTAATCATTCAGCCCACAGTGCTTTTTTGCACCTTGCATCCATTGGCCACATTTCCACTTCATGGCCACAATTACTGTATACTCAACCTTTTCCTGACCTTTTCCAGTCACTAGGAACATTGGCAGACTCGGGGGAGGGCAGCAGCTGTGGCACACTGCAGGTTCATTGACATGTAAATCCATTGCATCTGCCCCCAAAGACACACTGGAATTGTCCTTAGTGCTTAGTGTAGTACAATGGACATTGTCTTATGTTAAGACAGTAAAGTGACATGAAATTTGTGGCCTCTGGAACTTTGCCTCAGCTTGGGCATGTTGTCTCTGCATGAGGTCCAACTTGGCCTTTTTTACCTCCAGCGTGGCCCATACTATCTTGTTGGACTCCAGTAGCTCTTTCTCAATCCCCCGCAGCATCTCCAGCTTCTCCTTTTCCACCCTCACCAACTCCTCACTGAAGTCGCACTGGATGGATTGCCACCTACTCCTACCTTGAGGCCTGGCTAGTCAGCTCAGTGAGGCTGCAGTGGAGCCTGGTGACCTTGCAGAGGGGTGTAGTGTTGGTGGTTCCGGAGGTATTGGAGAAGCTGTGCCACCGCTGGAGTGGGAGGAGGCTGCAGAGGTGGAGGGGGCAACGATGACCTTGTCTGAGGGGTACAGATGACACCTTCACCATCTCTGATGTCAATGCCCCCCGAGATGCCCTGGGAGGCTGACTCTTCCAAGATCTCCAGTGCCTTGTCCTCACAGGGGGTGAGTGCAGGCACAGAGCTGGGGCCTCCAACTGTCCCTTCTGGCCTTGGCTGCAGAGGCAAAATCATGCCACTCCTTCCTCACAACATCCCACTCCTGCTGTGGGGTGAGGCTGGAAGCTGCCATCTTTCTGGAAATGTCTTCCCAGAGCTGTTTCTTGCTTCTATTGGACACTGTACTGTACTGTACTGTGAAGCTGGGAGCTCGCTTCTTCTGTGGTTTTTTTCCTGTCATGTTGTGATGCTTTTAAGTGGATGCAGTACTTTTATGGCACACATCGACATTCACAGACAACTATGAATTACGCAAGTACTGTGATGGAGCTGCTGGTTAATGGATGCTCATTGCAAAGTATTTTGACACCCCAAACCAGGGATATTTAATTGATTACATGGCCGAAAAGCTGTGTTGCCAGGTGACAAGCTAGGAGGGGGTGTGATACTGGAATTTCCTGAGGCGGGTGCATGCCCATGATCGGTGAAATTTATATTTAGGGTTAAATAATTCAGTATCTTTATGTTGCTTTTTATTTTTTGGTTGTCGCCAGCCCTGATTATTGCAATATTTCAGAGCATTCCTGTAGTGTTTTGCTTACAGATAACAGCACTTTCTTTCATAACACAGTCAGGCAGTCGCATCAAGGAGGGAATAAGCAATTTCCTAAGAATCAATGTCAACCAATCCGGCACGGTCACCATGGCCAGTGACTTTTAAGGTCGCTCTTATGAAGCTCTCCTTAGATCTCTTAAGACATTGTTTGAGAAACAGACGTAGGAAAGTAAATACCTTTTGTAAGATATACCTTTAGAGTCTTCGTAAGATGCTAAGAGTGACCGTTATCGAGAAACTGGGACCAAATAATTAGGTACATTTCCTGGGTAATACAAAAAGTCTTTCCGACAGTGAATAAGGTGGCTCTTACTGAATATATAGATAAGGGCGCACATATAGGGTCAAGAGGTTAGGCTACCATTTAGCTAAACATTAGAATGGTTAAGATATAGGGCTTAAAACACTTCTGCATTATTGGCTGGAATTGTGTTTGTTAATGTGATGAGGTTAATATATGCTATAAAACTTCCTTATCAAGCATTTATTGAAGTTTCTCATTTTCTTATCATTTAAACTTTATTTGATGATAAAATTGATATACTCTGTATATTGGACAGCCCTACTGAAATGCATCATCTAAATGACTGTGAATATGGTGAGATTGTTGGTGCCAGATGTGCTGGTTCTCCATTCCAGAAACTGTAGTCTGTAGTTCTGTAGTCAAGAACACTCAGTTAATGAGAGAAGTCAGAGGAGAATAATCAGACCCATTAAAGCTAACAGGAAGGGCAAAAGTGCACCAATAACAGCACAGTGGTGTGCAGAATAGCTTTTCGGAATGCCCCACTCATCCTGGTGGGAAAAATTGGTCCAATATGGTACTTGCTAAGTGTACCTAATGAATGCTTTGCTCATCAAAAAATTAACCAGGAAAACATATTGGAGGCTTTAATACACTGGTAAAATTTTCATTTCACTCTTCTGCACTAGCTGGGGAAGTACATATGCATACAGGAAAAGACCATGATAGCTGTGGAATAGATTTGTACAGATCTGGGGTGTTTTACAAAAAAAAGCTAAACTGTTGTGATGACATTCATGAAGATGCAAGTGGGACAGGCCTCAGTACCCCATGGAGAAATCTCTCTTATGCATGTTCTTTATGTAAGTTCTTCAAAGTATGATGCACAGTGTTATTGTAAGACCATATGCCCACAATGGAAGTGAAACTAATGCTTTTTTTTGCTCATGCATTTGTGAGAATAATTACTTTGGAATCGGATGATTATAGGCTTAAAAGCGACTAATTGTCCTCTGTGGGTAAACTGCCCTCTCTTTTGCAAAATTAATGACATGGGCGCACTGCCACAGAGTGAAATTAGCCTTAATATTGTTTACACAATGTAATTACTTTAACAGTTCTGGGTTTTCTAGAGACAGAAGAAGTTGTCCAAATCAGTGCCCAAGCTCCCTCCACTGTCCTTTTTCTTACTGAGTCACAGCCATTTGAGATTATCCATGTAGAGGACCATTTCTGGGTGAGGCAGAATCTATATCAAAAGTTTACAACCGCTCTTATGCTTTATGTTAAACCAGTGTTGCTGCAATGGCACAGGCCATACAGGATGTAACTAAACGAAAGCATGATCCGATACAGCCTAGATTTGTTTCGTTCAATACCATAAACTGCAAAGAGGATTGAGGCCAACTAAATAAGGTCTAGAAGGTAGGTGCTGGAAACATACGTGAATGGATATTTAAAAAAGTATTTTTGGTTTTCTGATAATTGACACTCAAGTTAAACTGTGGTTCAAAAATTTACAATATTGATTTCCCTCAAAATTGACAGCTTTAATTTTGTCAATTAAAACAGATCAATGTTGGTCATTGGGGAAAAGATTATTAGAGCTTTCACCTCACAAAAGGCCTGGATTTCTCTCCCTTGTTTTTCATAAACTTAAATGCCACTTTGCTGGTTGTTTTTCTCTACACGTAGAGTGAGCATACAAAGTAACATTTGTGTACATTGTGCAAAATAATTTACTTCAAAGGCGAATATGAAATGGAGAAAAAAAATAAGCAAATGAAAGGCAGAAGCCCAAAAGGCATGAAAAATAAGCTGCTCTGAATTTCTTACCTGCAAGGCTAGTTTTATCATTGCATTCGTTTTATTCCTTCTCTGGTTCGCAACTTCTAATAAACTAAAAACAAGTTTTCCTATACAGAATAATTAAAAACCTGGTACTGTAAATGTCAGAACCATATTCAGCTGTTTTTTACAAATTATTTCTGCATAAAGTACATGAATGTAACATATGTGAATCTTCAACATAGGTCACAATCAAAAAACTTGTTACAGCCCCCAGAGAGTACATTCCTTAAATATTTATCATGGATGTAATTTGTTGTTTCCTATTTTTTGGCTAGTTTTTGTCACCAGAGGCAATATGTGTTCATTTCACACAGTGTCAAAGTGTAACATAATATCCCTGAAGCAATTGCAATCCTGGAGTCCGTGCCTCTTACCAGACCAACAGGCCGGCAAATTTAAGCCCCAACTTTCACAGACTGTTTGTCACACTTCAGAGGATTGCGACTCCATTGCTGCAGGCACTCGGCAGGAATCCACTCATATTTGCAAGCATGAAAATAATGTAATATACAAGGGTGCAGTAAAGTTCACATATGATAGAGGAAGGAGACCGGTACAACAACAAACCTCTGATTCATGTTTGATCTTCTGTTTAACATAAAGATTTTTAGTGTAGTGATGCTAAAAGCTTGGACTGATTCATGAAATTGTTTTTTAAAGGTATTCATTATGACTGTATAGTTAATCAAAGACCAAGGAGTGTTATTTCCTTTAAAAATGTTCTACTAAAATCAGTATTTATTTTTTGCATACCGTCATCCTCATGAAAGTGTTCAGGTTTTTTTTTCGTGTAATCTCAAAAAAAAGATTTTTTTCGCTTCAGAAATAAACTACTGTATCTCTTTTTGCAAGTACTTGGCAACATCCACAAAATTACATGTCCCTTTGAGGTGCAGTTGGACTATTAGTCCCATACCTTAGTTAACTTAAATTCCTACCTATCTGAAACATGCAAAGTCCTATAACTCTGGCCAGTTAGGATTAAGGCAAAATGGCTAGAAATCTACAGAAGTCATATTTGCTCCAAAATTCATCTCCATTTTATTTGTATTAGTAAACAATAAAGTACTTTTTGAATGATGTAATCCGTTAGATAAAACATTTGCAGAAAGCTGAAAATAGTAAAGTCTGTTGTGTTAACAAAAAAAAATGGTATGAATCTTTCAGACAGTTACTATGGGATTTTTTAAAATTATTATTAACACAATGTCATGTTGGCAAGCAGCTGGTGTTGTCATATTTAATAACAGACACATTGCTTTCGGGCTGTGGAATTAGTCAAATACATTTTGGATTTGATCTATGTTCACATCACTGTTATTGAAAAAGAAAACAACATTTGTAAATTGTAAAGAATACAAAGAATGCTCATATGGGATATACAGTATGAGATCCCCATCTGAATCGAATATACTAACCATGTGAGAAGTGTATTATCAGTGTATCTGAAACAATGTGCACTAATCAGATATACCAAAATACAAAAGGTCTTGCAATCAACACATTGACAGAAGTGGCATTGATGTTGTAAATTATGCAGTCTAAATAGCTTCCATAATTATCTGACTATGTGAATGTGTAAAACTAGAAAAAAAGATTAGTAAAAGAATTACAGTAATAATTTAAAACTATATAAAGTAACCTGGGGACGTGGTGGTTCTTTCTGTAGATTTTTTCATCATGAAACTATTAAGATTTAAGGTATGGTAAAGATATTGTAATAGACTTTAAGGTCTATCAGCTTGGAAAGTTATTTTACTGTGAGTTTCTGCAAGTATTTATCCATGACACCAGTCACCCCAGTATGAAGTGATGTTGCCTATCCTCTGCCAATGCTACCTGGCTAGGTTAGCATAGTTTTTTAATCAATTGTCAACCAAATTACCATAAAATAACATTTACCTGACCTGCTACCCTTTAAAATGAAGCAAAAGAAAAGGAATCTTGTGTCAGTTTTGCACAAAGCACTGCCCTGTCAATTATCTAAGGTGTCAGTGTGCTTGAGTCTGAAAGGACATCTCCACACTCCTCTCCACACTGATAAGACTTTTAAAATAAAGCCCTCTCTCCTTGCTATTAAAATCCTCCATGCTACAGTTGTCTACTCCACTCACCTTTTGCATTGGGGTTACATCCAGTCATGACAGTCCATGGGTTTCCTGTGTTTCATTGCCTCTGGCAGAAGCTGGAATCATCTTAACTGTAGCTGCAGCTCTATTCCAAATAGTGTTTCCAACAATGCCATCCACCTGTTTTCTGCACCCACTTGTCATCTTCAGGGTCGCAGGGGTCTGGATTCCAGAAGCTATGGGCACAAGGCAGGGAATAACCCAAGAAGGGTTGCCAACCCATTGCAAGATACATGCACCATTCACAAACACACACACACACACACACGCACACAAAACTCTGTCACTCCAATTAACCTTAGCATGTTTTTGGACTGTGAGCGGAAAACGTAGTATCCGGAGGAAGCCCCACCATGACACAGGGAGAACATGCAAACTCAGACAAATACATGAAGCCAGGGCAGAGATTATTAAGAAACAACAACGCTACCCACTGCATCACCACGCCAGCCCCCATCAAGACCATATAGGTCGTAATTTAACCAAGTGTGCTTTTTTTCCTTATTTCTTCTGACTAAACATCCAGAACCAGATATATATATTATGAAGAACTTTAAACCAACAGAATGTTGGTTCTAATGTAACACAGAAGTATGGAGAAATATGAGCTTAATTAGATAAAATGGTAGTTGTCATGACCAATTCTATCCATCCCCAGGTAGGACTGGCAGAAGTCGTTGCTGGTCTTCTAGATCCCTTTTAATTCTCCCCAGGTGTGTCTCTCTCGTTATCCCCAATGCTATTTTGCTAACCATCCTTACCTGAAATGTGTTAGCCCTTCATTAGCCTTGTATATAAATTCTTCCCAGTCCTGTGTTCCTTACTCTGGTCATTGATGTCAGTCCTCTGGTTGTCTGTGCCCTTCCCAGTACTAGTATTCTTATTTTGACCCCTGTCTGTTTCTCTGTTGTTTTGTTAGAGCTTCTGTTAATTTCTTGCCTCCTGCACTTGAGTCTTTTAGTTTTTTTTGTCATGACAGTAGTCTTAGCATAACATTGAGCTGAAAAAAAATCTAATTCATATGTTAGAGGGAGATGTAAATCTGGATTTATCAAATTTGGACTTAAATGTGCCTTTTTTGAATAATGTATTAATATAAACTCAGTGAGCACTTTATTAGGAACACCTATACAACTGTTCATTCATGCAATTATCCAATCAGCCAGCCATGTGGCAGCAATGCAATGCAAATCAGGCAAGCAGAGCTGTAAATGCGTGCAAATCGGGGTTTATTCGGGAAACAGGTAACAACGTCAATGATAGACTTAGAGAAACACTTGAACGCGGACTGAAATACACCAGACTGAGGGCAGAAAACATGGAACAGCAGGTGAACGGAAGGATTCCACACGAGGTAAATGAGGTGGGCGTGGTCCACATGAGGGCGATACGAGCAGGTCATCACACGTGTATAGTTTAGGCCTAGAAAGTATAAACCCAGACCAAGATTTAGTTTCAACCAAACAGTTAAGTTTAAAGAGTCATAGTCACAGAGTACTCACCTGGTTGGTTGAAACAAAATCTTGGTCTGGGTTTTTACTTTTTGGACCAGAACTATCCATTTCTGGCATAAAATCATGCAGACACAGGTCAGAAAGTTTAGCTAATATTCACATCAAACACCAGAATCATAGACTATCCAGACTGGTGGTGTTGTTGTAATGATGTGAATGAATGATTTCCTGGAACACGTTGGGACCATTAATACCATATATTCAATTGAAAGCCACAGCCTACTTGAGTAGTTTTGCTGACCATGTGCATCCCTTCATGGCCACATTTTACCCAACTTCTAATGGCTACTTCCAGCATGATAACCACTATGTCACACAGCAAAAGTCATCTCAAACTGGTTTCATGAACATGGTAATGAGTTCCACATTCTTCAGTGACAAATCTGTGGAAACTGCATGATACAATCATGTCAGCATGGAGGTGAACCTCAAAGGAATGTTTCCAACATTAAGTGTTATCTATGCAATGAAGAATTGAGGCTGTTTTGAGAGCAAAGGGAAGCCCTACCCAGTATTACCAAGGTGCTCCATTGAGCACCACAGGAATCCTTCTTTCTGTGGCCATTAAACTGTAGCTCCTTTCACTCTGTGGGGAGGAGACCTCCATACCAACCCACATCGATCACTGTGAGCACTAGATTCTCACTGCTTCCTGACACTTTTTAACAATATTTTTTAGTTGTCTATTTCATTGTTTTTCACATGTATGCACATTACAGTTCCCTTTCTACACCTTGCACTTTAGTTATATTCCATACAATTATATATCATCTTTTTATCCTTTTATTTTCATACTTGCATTTTACTAGTATTCCACTGGTATGTGGACTTTCATATTTGTACTCTGATTGCTTATGTTATTTTGTGTTATCCAGATACCCCATGACCCTGAAGATGACATGAAACAGAAAATGGATGGATTACATGAAAAGCCCTACTAGACTCCTGAAAGCATGTAGCCCTGAAGACAACCTAGTGCACAAACAGCATCACAAACACAATCCAAAAATACCCCATTTAGGTCAGCTGATGACTGCAGATTATGATCTATCTGCATGAGTTTGTGACTGAAATAGATTGTCTCACTACATAGAATTCAGCCTCATGGGCTACGGTCCCCTTTTCAGAGAAAGATCGCCCTTGAAAAAGGTACCAGTTAAGCAAACAAGTATGGCACCGCTGCCCAGTTCTTTGCTATCATTTCCCTGCCATTTGCATTCCTCATTATAATGTCCCCATTTGCAATGCAGCCCACCCTCTGCCTCTGAGCAACAATTATCATTCTTTAAAGCCCATTAGGAGCCCAGAGGGAGCATCTGGAATGAGTCAGTGCCGGCTCAAGCGGGCTGCTTCTGACAGATGGTGAAGTCTGTCCTCAGTGCTGGAAGGAGGTGCTTACAATCCCATTCCCACCCCCATCCATTCCGCAATGTAAGCTGTTAGCTTGCCAAATTGGAAAGTGTGTGTGGGGGGTGGTTATCTAAAAGGAAAATGGTACCCTTTTGTACTCTCATGCAAGCAGCATGGTATGGTTTCATAGGTTTTGGATTTACTATAAAACACTGTCAGAGTCATTTAATGCGAATGGTGAGCTGGGGCTCAGATCATATCTCTATTTCAGTGGAGACTATGGGTCAGTGATTCCAGTAGGTGATGATACAGAATTTAACGGTGGTTTGGAATGTTGGAATGCCCCAAGAAAAATTTAAACACACATGCCGCCTACCCCTAATACATCTCAAATTCTTTTGCAATTTGTTGTTCCCATTGTAGTCCCCAGGCAGGGAATACATATGGCTTTGGGAATGGTCCGCTGTCGCTTGCATGTCCTGATTTTCCCGAATTCAACATGTCCCTGGGTCAACAAGGGAGGGGCTTGTGTTTTACTTCTTTAACCAATCACAGTCTTCATTGTATGACATCACCACATTAATTAAAACCACTTTAATTAAGCAGCATGGTGCACAAATTTCTAATGTATGCTTTGTATTGAGTATGCCTTTTGTTAAGGGACATGTCATAGATTCAAAACATAGGAACTTGGTTACCTGCAAAGGTTGTACGGAGCAATGTAAGGGCGCATCCCTATGTTATGACCCCTATGTTATGATGTTATTATTATGATAATAATAACATGCTGGAGATTCAGGACCTTGCTGAAGGATCCACAGACATGGGGTTATTCTGTCAAGACTGGGCTCAAACCAGCGAGCATCCAATCACAGGCACAGAGGCTTAGCCCACTAATGAAGATTGTGATTGGTTAAAGAAGTGAAATGTAGGCCCCTCCTTTGTTGACTCTGGAATGTGTTGAACTTGGCAAAATCAAGATCTCTGCAGAGACTTTGTCTGTTAAGACGATAACTCAAAAATTCGATGGATCTTTTTCGAACTTTACTGAAGCATTGTATGGGTGCCCAACTGGAACAAAATTTTTAAAACAGATAGCACGAACACTGAAAAAACACTGCTTAGTGGCAGCAGAGAGCATGTAGGAAGCAGACAACAGTTAAGCTTGTAAATGTAGTAAGTTAAAAAGTATTTGGATCTTATTACTGCTTTACAAAAACATTACATGGATGAAGGTCTATACTTGATTTCATTTTCAGATAAATTGCCCACAAAATGAAGCAGTGACACTGTGTGGCATTGAAGAAAAGAAATCACAGCTGTAGAAAACACTTGGTTCTGTGAACACAGTAAATCTAAAGGTATTTCATGGGTTTTTTCAAGCTTTGCAGGTACATTATAAGGGTGACAAATTAGAAGTGATCAAAATTTAAGACCGACCAAAATTGAAACAGTGCTGCATAGTCATATTAAAATGGTAATTTTAGACATTTGATCCTGTTAACACGATAACTCAAAAAGTATTTGACAGCTCTTTTTGAACAATGCTAGTCACATGTTTAAGGGTAAATTTCTGGACAGGATCAAATTTTGAGACAAACTGCACCTAAATTGAAGCAATACCATATAGTGATAGCAAGAAATTACACAACAATATAAGATATTTACAAACGAGAGGAGGTCATTTGGCCCATCAAGCTCGTTTGGGGAGAACTAAACTAATAGCTCAGAGTTGTTAAAATCTTATCTAGCTCTGTTTTAAAGGAACCCAGGCTTTTAGCATGCGCTACACTAGCAGGAAAACTATTCCATACTCTAACTACATGCTGTGTAAAGAAGTGTTTTCTCAAATTCAGTTTAAAATGTTCTCCCGCTAATTTCCACCTATGGCCACGAGTTCTAGTATTTAAAAATGCTATATTGACAAGCTGCAATCCCAGAGCTTCAGGACGAACTCTCGTCCTGTGGAGAGCACCACTCTTTCGAAGAATATGTCTGTCTCTCAATTACTCTGCACAATAAAATATGGGACCGCTGCTGACATCACAACCAGCTTGAAGCTGCTGCTTCCTTCCCAGGTCCATCAGGGGAAAAGTCAGAACCCATGCAGCTGGGCAGGGCCCACCAGACACCAGTGGAGAAATGAAGAAGATACATCGAGCAGCTGTGCCTTTATTGTGGGGAGGCTCACAATACCGCGCAGAGCTGTCCCATCTGCCCTCCATGCCTCCATTTCTTAGAAATTAAGCAGAAGCAGGATGTTGTCTCAGTTGTGTTGTCTCATTTTGGTAAAACTGTAACCATGGAGGCTCTTTTAGATTGGTGGGCAGTGGGCAAATTCAAAGACATGTCTTTTGCTGAGTGGCTCAATTTACCACTCAAAGCACTAACCTCCCCACTAACAGTGCAAGAAGTAAATGGAAAGCCCTTAGGTAGGGGGAAAATACCACATTGCACTGCATCACTGTTGATACATGTAGGATCACACATGCGCATATGACAAGGCTGAGATTCCAGGTTGCCTGAGACAAGGCCTAGCCTGGTACGAGA
>JAODKC010000137.1:22219620-22250767 GCA_026777985.1 Mormyrops attenuatus | reverse complement strand
TGATTGGTTGCTTAGATAATTGCATTAATGAGAAATTGAACAGGTGTTCCTAATAATCCTTTAGGTGAGTGTATATGGTAGGATTTTTAGCCATCCAAGCATGCAGTATTTGCTAGGATTTTTCTCTTCTTCTTTTTATAATAATAATAATTATTATTATTATTATCATTATTATTATTATTATTATATTAATAATAATAATAATACATTATAATAATAATAATTATTATTGTTATTATTATTATTATTATCATCATCATCATTATTATTGTTATTATTATTATTATTATTATTCACTAAAATGAATATCTTGGCCATGGTCTTTTGGCATTTAGTGACTGATTTCTCATAAGCACAACATCTGATTCTCACTAGACTTGTTATATGTAGTTGGTATGACATGCTGAAGCTACTCTCCAAATTTCATAAAAATTACCCTATACAGGGCATGATGACACAAAAGAGCTTATAACTCAGAAACCATTGGACAGAGAAAGAAGAAATTTTGTATACATATCCATGGCCAGATTTCCCAACTAATCATTTAATAAAAGTTCACCTACTTATTAATTAAACATTTCTACCACTCCCAACAAAACCCCCATTTAAGAATCATCATTAATGGCTTTACCACTCGACTCTATTAATCTCAGGAAAAACTCACTCTATGCCACTCCTCTCCACATAGCTCCAAGTACTTCTAGTTTTCATTGATTATTAGGTATCCCTATACCCTATATAGAGGGTTCGAGTCCCCTCTAAGGTGCAAATGCTTAATAATGGATATTGAGTGATAGCACCGCCTAATGGCAGATGATGAAACAACATTGTGAAGCACTTCTTGAGCAGATACATTATTTTGCTGTTCTAAGGTGTTGTAGGGTAAAGTGTTGAGAGGCCTCAGGGTCGGGCAAAAGACAACATAAGACGTCCAAAAATTTAGGATCGGTGATTTATTTTTACTCCATCTCAAGTTCTGACTCCTCCCATTAAGCACACCAAGAACAAAAACAAAAATAAAGAAAAAACCAAAAAAACCTCAAAAGAAAACTAATATGGACAACCATCAAGCAAAAGGAAGCATGTGCAAAAATCAGACTTAACTGTGGCCTCTAGTCCTCACACATCTGAGGATCTCCAAATCCTCAAGGACACAGGTAAAATGGGCAAAAAAAACTAACCCCTACCACCAACTTATAAACCCTTGACCCCACCCCTTTAATTGGAACCTACCATTCCCCACTGGCTACAGGGGTAACATCCTACCTAAAGGGACAAAAGGAAAATAAGACGGGGTTACAAAAATAAACACTCTGTCCTTTGCCCATATCACATATCCTACCAGATGCCCGTCAACCCCATTTACCCTTGACAAGCATCTACCCTTATTAATCCCCCCAAGGTAGCATTCCTGCCCTTACATACACCCCCACCTCCCTGTAGCCATCCTGGAACAGAGACACACTTCACCATCAACCAGGACACTGCAACGGAGGTAAGAACTAACAATTCACAACATGTGTGCGCCCATCCTCTTCCACACTCGCCGATCTTGCAAACAGAATAACCTGAGAGAAAATGCAAAAACAATAATTCGCCATTGGGGAAAGATGATATGTTACAGTCCCCTAAAAACAGTGAGGACACTTCCATACACTGCGGCCTCACACAAGGGTATACAGATCATCATATTTCAGGGAACCAATTATAGACAGAACACATATTCTGAGGCCAAATTATCTCAGCCCACATCATGAGGGACCAAAGAGGAGACCATGACTGGTAATATTCACAGGAAGATGTTTTATTGGTGCCGTAATCTCTTCTATGATTGCAACTTCACAATCTCCTGTGCAATAGTGTGTAATCTTCGGATCTCAGGACTCTACTACTCCATCTCTAGAACAAGTGACACATCCAGAATGACGACTAGATCTTCCATCTTCACAACCAGATCTACTTTACAGAAGGTGGATCCAATTACAATCATGGGTTCCACCCAGGTTGGTCTGCCATTTGTCCTTAGTCGTTGTTCCATCTTTTGGACAATCCAGTTGTAACTCATGCATCTGGCATTGTGGGTGACTTCACAGCATTGATTGATGTGGGATAGCATCTCAGTAACTTGACAGGTGCCCATATTCTCACCTACTTCATGACCCCAGCCTCTAGCACATCAATTTTTCTTAAAGAATAGTCCAGTCCCTGGTATGGCTTGAGAAGTACCATTGAATGTTCTTGTAGTTCTTCCTGGTATAGTTTGAAGAAGAGCGTTCCAATTAAAGCTAAACCCAGATAGCAGATACTGTCCACAGCCCCAATAAATCTTATAAGATTCTCCCCATAGGAATAGGTGCTTGGTAACAAAATCATTCTCTTCCTTGTCCGATCTCTTGCAACAGTCCAATTGACTTGCTGGGATTCAGTTGCATCCCAGCTACATCAAATCCCTTGATCCAGCTTCTCTCAAAGCCCTGATGGAGTTTTAGCAAGGAGTATCAAGTGGTCAGCATACACAACTGTACTGCTGGTTACTTTTATTAGGGTAAATCGAATATCCAAATCAGTACCCCTTAATGTGAATGTCATAATATAATGCACAGCTTGGAGTGGGAAAGTGTAAGGTTCTGAGTGACTTTGATGAGGACCAAATTGTCAGGGTCGGTGCCGTCTGGTCCAGTCCCAAGTGTGTTGTTCGCATTTGGCCAGCAGGTGTCACTGGCCATCCTGTCCCCCCTCTGTCTTGTTGCACCTTAGATCCTAGCATGTTTGCCTGCTCTCCAGGCCGCTGCATGGCTTAACAGGCTAAGCAGTCAGCCATTGTTCCTATTGTTCCTACTTTTGTTGTTGGTTCATTGTGGCTGTTTCCCAGTTTTGCTATGTGTTCATTAGTTGTACACGTGATTGTGTTTCCTTATTAGTTTTTGTAGTCTCCCTGTGTTTGCTCTGTGCCTCACGTTCTGTTTTATCAGTGTTGCATTTGACCCCTTGTGGACTCTTTATTTAGTTGTTTGCACCTTTGTATCCTGTTTTTCATAGATAAAACCCTGTTTGTCTTGGAGCTATTTCATGGATCATCACCCTTTCCCCGCTTGCACCACACCCCACTGTAACACAAATTGTGATGGCTAGACCACTGGGTTAGAGCATCCCCAAAACATTAAGTCTTATGGGGTTTTCTCAGTATGCAGTGGTCAATGCCTACCAAAAGTGGTGCAGGAAAGGCCAACCGCTGAACCAGCAACAGGGTCGTAGGTGCCCAAGGCTCACTGATGCATGTGGGGACCTTCTATTTGAAGCTTTCTCTCCCATAGTTCAGAGAGCTGAGGGAATCAGGACTGTTCGAAGAGGCGGTCACATCCTGCTCTGAAATGCTCCCCCTCCCCCTGGAATGTTACCGTGTGTGATGGAGAGGTGGGGGGTAGACTCCAGTTTGGGGTCTGTGATCTGTCTGCAGAAATTGCTGAAAAAGTTAATGCTGGCTATGATAGAAAGGTGCCAGAACACACAATGCGTCGCAGCTTGCTGCATATGAAGCTGCGTAGCCACAGACCAGTCAGAGTGCCCATGCTGACCCCTGTCCACTGCCAAAGGTACCTACAATGGGAATGTGAATGTCAGAACTGGACCATGGAGCAATGGAAAATTTGGCCTGGTCTAATGAGTCACATTTTCTGTTACATCACGTGGACAGCCAGGTGTGTACGCGTTATTTACCTGAGAAAGAGACGGCACCAGTAAGTGAGTAAGTAAAATTTATTTATGAAGCACTTTTCATAGACTAGAGGTCAAAAAGCGCTGCACAGCACTAAAACACTTACATGTACCATCAAGTTAAAAACATGTTAAAAAAAAGGAGAAACGGTACTAAAAACAACAGAATACAAGCAAAAGACTACTCAACTCAATTCAAACGCCTTCTTAAACAAAAAAGTCCTTAGCTGCTTTTTAAACGAGTCAACTGACTCAGCTGTACGCAACACTAGTAGGAGACTGTTCCAAAGCTTTGGTGCAAGAGACTGGAAGGCACACTCCCTGTGTGTCTTTAGCCAGGTCTGTGGGACGACTGAGAGACCCTGTAGCCCAGACCAAAGTGCCTGACAAGCTGAGTAGCGATGCAAGAATCCAGTAATATATCTGGGCACTTGACGATGCTGAACTCTGTAGGTGAGTACCAAAATTTTAAAAGTAATTCTATACTCAGTCGGAAGCCAGTGCAGTGCATATAAGATGGGGGTAATATGTACCCTGCAGCCAGATCATGTTAAAAGCCTAGCAGCTGTGTTTTGAGCTAGCTGTAGGACAGAAAGTGTTGATTTGCTTAGACATGCGTACAAAGCATTACAGTAATCAAGACGTGAAGAGATAAATGCATGAACAAGCATCTCCAATACTCAGTTTGGAAATGTTTCTTGAATGAAAGACCTTACATACGAATTCAGGCTTAGAGACTGGTCGATGATAACCCCCAAATTATGTAGACTTGATTTGGCATCTGTAGAGGTGGAAACCATCTTAACACTCATCTCAGAGTGAAGTTAGGGCGAGCAACATTTAGAACCTCAGTCTGCCGAGCCAAATTTTATTGCAGAGCCAAATTTTAATCTGTGACAGGCAGTCAACCAGAATGAATTCTTTATTGATTTGATTAGATTTAAATGAAATATGGAGCTGAATACCGTCTGCAATAAAGTGGCATGAAATACACTTAAAAGAGTTAATAATCTGAGAAAGAGGAAGGATGTATAAAGAAAACAGAACCGGTACAAGAACCGAGTCTTGCGGCACTCCACATGTTAGAGGAGTGGTAACCAATGTAAAATCTGCCACACCAACCAAGAAACTCCTATTAGATATATAGGAGGAGAAGCAGTCAAGAACAGACAGAAATCCCCACAGACTGCTCTAACCTATTGATTGAGATCTTATGGTTCGCTAAATCAAATGGCGCATTAAGATCTAATAATACTAACACAGGACACTCCTCTGCATCAGCGGCCATTACTAGGTCGATAAAAACTTTGAGGATAGCTGTTTCTGTAGAATGATGTTTCCGAAAACCAGACTGATATAGATCAAGGATCTTCTGCTGTTCTAAAAGTGCCAAGCTGCTGTTTAACAGTTTAAAGTTTCTCTAAAACTTTAGCAATTAAAGGCAATTTTGAAATAGGTCTATAATTATTCAGTATAGAAGGATCCAAATTTGGTTTCTTCAACAGCGGCTGGATTACAGCATGCTTAAAATATGATGGAACAATGCCAGAGCTCAAGGAGCAATTAATAATGTTCAGCAACTGTGGACCAATACAATCAAAGGCTTTTAATAGTAATGACGTAGGTAACAAATCAGAAGGATATGATTAGGGTTTCATTTTTCTAAACAAGGCAGAAAGATCAGAAAGTGAGACTGGCATAAACATATTAAAAGATTTAGATGATGTAATATGATTGAAAGACAATGAAGCTGGAATTACATTATCCCTACCAACAAAATGCGTAAGCAGGTTATCACAATTACTGTTAAAACCTGCATATTAGCAGGAGCTGGTGAGACAAAATTATCAATTGTGTCAAAAACAAATTTGAGATTTCGCCTGTTAGTCAAAATAAGGTTGTAAAAGAAAGCTGCTCTAGCATCCCTGACCATAGAATTAAATAAAGAGAGCAATTCCTTTAAATGAGAGCAATGAACCTCCAGATTAGTAGACTTCCAGAAGGATTTAGCTTTTTGACAGGAACGCCTGAGATTATGGATTACGAAGTCATTCATCCAGGGAGCTGAATGAGTAACAGAGCACTGTCTAGATTTAAAAGGTGCAATCCTGTTCTGAATATTAGTACAGTGCTCATTAAAAGATTGTACTACTAACTCAACGTTATCCTCACCACTGCCAGCATCAGATTCGCTAAACAGCTGAACAAACTGACCAGTCACTGAGTCATTGATGATGCAAGCACGCTTAGTATGAGCAGAAGGTGCCAACTCCAAGTTAAAAAACAAATCAAACAAAAAGCACTTAAAGTAATTGGAGCTTAAATCACATACAGTAATGTTATTAAGAATTACACCAGTAATTCTAGGTCCAGGATATGCCCTCCACCATGGGTAGGTCTAGAGACGTGTTGAATGAAATTAAGTCTCGGTGATGTTGATAAATTTAGAGGATGCACCAGGAAGCAGGCAAGCTGGCAGAGGCTAGGTGGTGTTCTTGGCAATGTCCTGCTGGGAAACCTTGGGTCCTGGCGTTCATGGATGTTACTTTGACACGTACCACCTACATAACATAACATTGTTGTAGACCAAAGTACATCCTTCCATGGCAAAGTTATTCCTCGATGGCAGTAGCCTCTTTGAGCAGGATAATGTACCCTGTGACTTTGCAAAAATTGTTCAGGAATGGTTTGAGGAACATAAAAAAGAGTTCAAGCTGTTCAAACTTGGCCTCCAAATATCTTAGATATCAGTCTGACCGAGCATCCTTGAGATGTGCTGTACAAACAAGTCCAATCCATGGAGGCCCCACCTCGCAACTTACTGGACTTAAAGGATCTGCTCCTAATGTCTTGGTGCCAGATACCACAGGACACTTCCATAGGTCTTGTGGAGTCATTGACTCAACAGTTCAGAGCTGTTTTAGCAGCACAAAGGGGACCTATAAAATACTAGACAGGAGGTTTTAATGTTGTAGCTGATTAGTGTATTTCACTTTAAATAATGAGAGAGGTCAGAGAGGAATGATCAAATAATTATTTTAACTACCTGCACAAAAAAAATAACAAAAATGTTTGTCTGGTAAGCTTCCTGACCCCTGCCACCCAATGTATGTGTGTGTGTGTGTGCGTATACAGTATATATTAGGGGTGGGACTCCATTAAAAATAATCAAATTAATTAGAAGCTTTGTAATTAATTAATTAAAATTATTCACATTTTAATCACATTTCAATATTTGACACGAGAAATAAGAAATTTAAGTTTGGTTGATGAATGAATCAATATACATAAGCTTAAACTTCAAAATCTTGTTTATTTTCCCATCAGTCTACTACACAGACCAACAGATGAGTGAAGAAAACACAGAGCAAACTGTTTTCAGAACACTGGAAATTTTGACCAAAAATGAGGATTTCATTTTTCTGAACAAGGCAGAAAGATCAGAAAGTGAGACTGGCATAAACATATTAAAAGGTTTAGATAATTAATAATAATGATTATAATAATAATTAATATATAGATTGACAATTGCTCCCATTTTTCAAACATCGTGTATGAAAAACCAGAAAAACCAAACAATCCCATTTCAGTCAAACACTCCCTCAGGTATCCCTGGCCAAAAATAAACAGACCAACAGTTCAAGATAAAGTGCTATGTCTACCATCTAAAATAATATCATTACTTACCTGATAAGCTGTTAAGTGGTTCACGATCTGTGAAAAAGGTAATACAAACACTGAAGTGCTTAGCGTGCCAATGGGATTTAATTTGAATGTAGTGATTAACTGTCATTGTTGACACACCACAGAACAACAACAACGACATGTGTTCTGTGCATTTAACCCATATGTGACATAGCAGGGGGCAGCTAATTCAGCACCCAGGGAGTAGTGCTTGGGGGTGTTATATTGCTCAGGGTACCTCAGTGGTGCCTTGCTGGGCAGGGATTCGAACCTGCAATCTTTCAATTACAAGTGCACATCCCTAACCATTAAGTCACCACTGCCCTGTTTGCAATGTTATATTCGCATCCCACTGGTCGCTAGTTAATTTAACCGCTTGTAAGTGCAAAGTATTTATTCTATATTGTTTGAGTTGTAATATATGTATTATGTGTTCAGTTTCACAGTGCCTCTTTTAGTAAACATCTCAAACTGCAAGATTGTTAGAGCCTGTTAGCTATCTGTCAAGTAAAGAGCCTGTTAGCTATCTGTCAAGCTAAAAACTGCGCACTCACATATCATACATACCATACACAGATCATACACAGATGGACATATCTCATTTATACTCTTTCTCTTGAAACAACATCTATCTGGAATGAAGCTGCGCCTGAAAAATACTAATTCTCAAAACCAACAACACAACTGACGACAATTACCTTGGGTTAAAAGCTTATGTACCCTTCTTCACATTCGGCTACTTCATTTAATGTTGCTGAGATGTATTATTGAGAATTATTTAAAAAGCTCTCATCATATTAGGGCACTTTTGAATAATTAAATAATTATCCAGCTGAAAATCATATAGTATTTTCTCATTTATTTGTTCACAGCAGTATAAAAATGTTATAAACACAACCAAGAAGGACCTGGCACGCAATGAATAGTATTACATTGCAAAAAAAGTGAGGTGTTCTGTCCTTGAAATCCCTTGAAATATGTGGAATTATGAATATATCATCTGTGAAAGAACATATTTATGGTCTTCAAGCAGTTCCAATACTACATCAAAAGTTTATGGTGAAAAGCATAGGGCAGCAGGTCACCAACTGGACTTGTGCTGAGTAGACTTCCAATAGGAGAACTCTTGACTAAAGAAACTTTTTTCTCTCCTTCAACCTGCTGTGTGAATAAATAAGAAAGTATTAAGATTTTTTAAACTTGGGAAAAAAATGTATTAACTGCTGTGTAATTTATTTCACAAAAGACATTTAATATGATCAAAGCCTGTCAAAAAGTGACATGACAAAATGTAATTGTTATAAAGGTGTTGGGTCATCAGTTTACAGTTTTTTGAACTCATTGTGGTTGGTCAGCCTGTCAGCTGAGAATCCTGTAGCCCTGATCCTGGGCCTCATCATTCACTTTCCACAGGCCTCGGCTGACTTAATGGCCCTTCATTTGTTTCCTATCCCGCCGGTCTATCATATCCTCATTAGTTTTCATTTATCTCTTTATAGCTTACTTCCACTTGCCCCGATGATCTCCTGTGCTCATTTTCTTCCCATTGGTTTAATCTACAAAACTGACAGTCTGGCAAAATTCCACGACTCTTTTACTTCTCCAGACACAATCAATTTCTGAGTCCTCTGTTGCTGACAAGGAGGCCCAGGTCCTCACCATTTCAAGTAAATAATACTCCTGAGGTCTCCAAATCAAGACCTCAACCCCATATTATTGATTTCACTTTATTTATTTGTTTGTTTGTTTTAAATCTGTCCTTATTCTCTCAGTGTAGCTTACTAATAAATAATTTCATTATTATAGTCTTAGTGGTAAGTTATTTCATAAAGGCTTCCTAAAACAATTTGTACAACAGAGTGGTCCACAATAGCTCTGCCGCTTAGGAAATAGGAAAAGCAGGAGGAAACTTAAGAATAGTGTTACTCAGCATCAACACCTGTACTTTTGAGATTCCAAATGCTCTGAATGGGTACTCTGTTCTTGCAAACTGCCCTCATTACTTCCTTCAAGGCACTCCAATTGGCCCTAACATCTTTGTGATTCTCATCAGAGGGATTTGAAACCGTGAAACATTACTGAGAAAACCAGCAATCCCATTTGCACTGAGATTTGCAATCTAACATAAAAATGAGTCATAGGGACAATAAAGCCTCTACTTGAAGCTGGATTTAAGAGAATGCCCACAAACAATGCCCATCCGACTTAATAGCACTTGAACAATTGTACTACTAATAGTGGATAATTTTTGTATAATCATAATGGAAACAGTGGTGGAGACTGCAGTCTGAAAGCTATTTGTAATTACTGCCATTGGGGAATCATGAACTAATATAATTCCTTTATGAAATACATGAATCATCAAGATTGATTAATGATGATTAGCATGGGCTCAGTACATAACAAACACTTAGTTACTGGTTAATTAATGCATTACATAAGAGGGTACTACTGAATTATTTGTGGGCCCTCAGTGTTACCTTGATGTTTGATTCCATTAGGTTAATAACTCAAAAAATATTTGAAGGACCTCTTACAAACTTTGCATATACATTGTATGGATGAGGAGCTGGAACTGAAACAGATTCCCTCAAAACTGTAGTAACACTGCTCAGTGGCTGCAAAGGCAAGGCTGACAACATTTGACCGTGTGAATGTGATCAAAAAGTATAGGTCAAAAAACATTTTATGCATCTTATTACTCCTTCACAAATACGTTATCCAGATGAGAGCTACACTTGCTTTCATTTCGAGAGAAATTTCTCCAGTATTGAAGCAGCAGTGAGATATGTCAGCCAAGGACAGAAAGGGCAGCTGCAGGAATCACATTTTGTAAATATTCCATGGATATTTTTCAAATCTCAGAGGAACATTGTACAGGCCAGTGATTCCAAAACTTTGGGGCACCAAATAATTGGGAGGGATCGTATGATGGTTTTCTGAATATGCTAAAAAAAGGTTTTAATTTTTTTCATCATAGTCCTGTGAAAATTATCAATAGCAATCCATGAGGAACTCAGTGAAATGTATCATGCCCCCCACTCTATAAATCTTATTGGTGGCAGTCCGTTAGCAGGTTGGCAAAATTCATTGTGTCCCTCCTCCCTGCTTGGAAAATCTTATCAGTATCAGTCTGTTAACCAGTCAGTGAAATTATTTGTGGGAAACAGCCATGCAAATTTTATAGTGGGGGAATTTAATCGTATCATTTAGCCTCAGTCCTAGTCAGTAATGGCATGTAAAAGAACAATCACAGGTGCAGGGATCTGGTAAACCTAATTACACTGAGATAAGTCACACAAAGTTGGGCTTTTAATAAAGATTTTTTTGGAGAAGAGAAGACGGTGTAGGGTAGGCTTAGGCAGTGATATTTTGGTACTCTACAGTATTTTTGTTCATCAAAATTAATCATGGGCAAGCCCCCCAGCAATCATGAGGGAATTTAATCATGTCATTTAGGACATGATAGGACAGCCACAGCTGCAGATCTGGTGACCCTGATTACATTGAGATAAGTTACTCAAAGTTGGGCAACATCTTATTATTGTTGTCACTATTCGTATTCTTATTATTTTGGTCAGATGTGTGAGGGAATTTGGCCTCTGTGCATTGACCGTTACTGGTTCAAATCCCATGAATGGCGAAACAAATACATTGTGCCTTTGAGCAAGACCTGTAACTGCAAATCCTCCAGGGGATAGTTACAGCGAGGTTGGGTAGATTCCAATCTTGCTGTGACCCCCAAATTTTCATGTATGTGTTTAATTTCATGGATTGATATGGTTACCCTACTTCATAGATCCCAGGGGGAATTCTTTATTATTATTATTATTATTATTATTATTATTATTATCATTATTATTATTAGCCTAAATATATATTGTAGAGGTAGAAATTTTAGGTATTTTGCCATATTATAAAGGCCTGACATGGTGTCCCTGCCATATTTTTGAAGATTGTAACTTTCATTCAAAATGTTCAGCCATCAGTCATTGTGGATAAGCAATCAGTTGATGAAGAGCTGTTATTTATAACATACAAAGTTATTAATATTTTTATTATTATCAATAATAATACTACTATAATAATAATAATCATTAACCGGCAAAAAACATGGTAATCCCAGACAACTAGCAGCATGTATCTGTTTCAATCCTATCAGTGTGTTTGCATGCTTACTCTGTCCTGAAGCCATGCTTTGTCTGATAAAGATCCTCTAATCTCACTGCTTTTTCTCTAACCATCTGTATTCAGTAGGTTCCCTGTTTAATTTGCCCACAATCACTATCCCCTCCCAAAAAAACACCAAGCTTTATGTAGAACAGGGGTGGCCAATCTTATCCAGAAAGGGCCACTCTGTGTGCGGGTTTTTGCTGCAACTGCCTAATTAGGTTACTAATTAGAGGACTGATTGGCTGAAGAGTCCTCACACCTGGGTTTGAACAGCTGACCTAAAGGTTACCCCAAAAACCAGCACACACACCGGCCCTTTGTGGATAAGATTGGCCACCCTTGATGTAGAATAAATCAAATACATTCTCCATCATTTTTTACTCCTACTGCAATACCACAGGGAATCCTTAGATGTAGCTACATGGGCTATCAACATAAAAAACGTTTTGATCCATCTTTATATGTCTATGATTTTTTTAGTTTTTGATGATGACACATTCCAGTTGCCATATCCATCAGAACAAAATATGCAGCAACAAGCGTGATAAATGAACAAAAAGGATTTTATTAAACTCAAAAGTACAAAACTTAAAACAAAGAGGATCGATATTAACAGGGGCAATATTAACAGGGGCAATGGAGGAAGGCAAAACATAAGGAACACTAGGTAATAATGATAACAATAACTGATCCTCATGGGGAAATTTTCTTTACCTCCCCCAGGTCGCTCTCTGTATATGAGAGCAGGCTGGCCATGAAGGACAACCACCTATTGTAGTGCCCAAGGAGTTAACGGCCTTGGTCAATGACCCACCGATGTGCCATGGCCAAGTTCAAACCAGCAACCTTCCAATCAGAGGCACAGAGGCTTAGCTGACTGAGCTAGCTACACACTGCCCCCAAATAATGGGTTTATCTGGGATTTGAACCCGGGACCTCTCTCACCCAAAACGTGAATCATACCCCTAGACCAACGAGTGATGGCAATGATATCTGTGACGGATCTGGAGAACACCAGAGTGGGAAGCACTTCTCAACCAATGAGTGAGCAAGCAAGTGATTAACTGCTGGAAGTGATTAACAAGGGGGCAGGAACAAGAGGTAAGACAAATGAGTGCCAGGCATGGTTTGTTAGGGCCATGCCAGGAAGGAAAGAGGAGGGTCAAGCAGACATGACGGGCAGGACGTGACAGTACCTGTCCCCCGATGGGTGCCCTTCCGGCATGAAGGACAGACAGAGGAGGGGACCAAAGGGACCAAATGACGGGACTAGAGACAGATGGAACACCGGACCAGACAGGGCATGACAGGACATATGGGACTAACACCACACCAGGGTTGAAGGGGCAAAGCCCCTGGACAGGACAGGGCAGGATGAGACAGGACAAGGCAGGACAGGATGAAACACCAGATGGACACTAGCATAGGAAACAGCACCAGACACAGGACCCCATTTGGGGCACATAACAGACCAGGAACAGCAAGGGGGGGACCACAAGCATGACATACATCAGGACAGGCCAGACAGGTGTAGGAACCACAAGGACAGAAACACAGAAAAGGACCACGAGGGACACAATTCAGGGTGAAATAAAGGCAGGACTGGGCAATAGAACAGAACAGGGTAGAACAAATAGTAAGACAAGGAGCACAGAACAGACAGGGAGCAGACCAGGAACTAACAGGATAGACAAGACCAGGAACCATGGATGAATGTCATCAGCATGGACTCAGGAGTAGAAAAGCTGGAGATAGAAACAGACAGAACAGGCCACACCAAGACAGGACAGACAAGTAAAAGGGCCACAGAGACAAGAGGGGGAACAGAAGAGGGAGCTTTTGGAGACACAGACCAGGAAATAACAATGACTGCACAGAGAATTGGGATTGGAAACTAGACATAACAGAGGGAAACCGGGAAAATGTCTTCTGGATGCTGGACAGGAGGCTGATAAGGGAACTGCTGGCCAGCAGCAGGTAGGCAATGAGGGAACTGCTGGACTGGAGCGGAGACAGGAATGGGACCTGGAGGGCATAGTGCCCCCCTATTCAAATCTGGCCCTCGATTCCAAATCCAGGCCATGTTTTCAGTTCTCTCAGTAGTTAGTTTAATAATTACAGATTCTGATTGGCTTCACACCTGGCTCACAGGTAAAGGAAGGGAGCTGGAGGCTAAGGGCCTTGCTTAAGGACCAACAGATGTGCTGAGGCTGGGTTTGAACCGGCACAATTCTGATCACAGGCACACAGGCTTAATCCACTGAGCCATACGCTGTCCCTGGTGCTCATAACGCATACGCATATGCATCATGGCTGGCACGCATTTTCTGCATTTATTCCACGCATCGTAGGTGCACCTATGCAAGGAGTTAACGCAACACGTACCTCCAAAAATCGGGGCGGCAGTACAGTCACCTTTTGCCACGGGATTGTGTTTATATACGGTAGATAGTATTAAAGTGACATCTGATTTTTTAAGAATGAATGGCTGGAAGAACTGTATATTTATAGGCAAGAGAGAAAATATTGCAAGCACTACTGTGTCCCTCTATGTCTGTGTCCCTGACCTTTAATCCTCTTTATAGACGTAAACTACGTGTGCAAGAACAATCAACATCGCCTCATGTGAAATATTTTGTGGCCCCAAGTCCATCAGAGTACCATCTTCTTGGTCCATCCCCTCGGCTGACGGCAACCAGGGAGTTGGGCATCAGCCTGGACATGACCGGGGAGTCGGGCCTTGCCACAGGGGCAAACAAGGATTTGGGCTTCAGCCTGGAGGTAACTGACAAAGGATGAGAAGGCTGCCTGGGCAACAGCAGTATGTGAAGTGGATGCCTGGGTGATGGCAAGAGGTGAAGTGGGTGCCGGCAAGGAATCAGTAGATGAGGCAGGAGCCAACGAGATGGTCTGAGACAGCAGGGCAGAAGCTGACGGGATGGCCAGACATACCGAGGCAGGAGCCAAGAAGACAGCCAGAAACAGCGAGGCAGAAGCCGACTGGATGATCAGAGACAGCGAGGCAGGAGCCTGCAGGACGGCCAGAGACAGTGAGGCAGGAGCCAACAGGATGGCCAGAGACAGTGAGGCAGGAGCCGACGGGATGGCCGGAGACAGCGGGGCAGGAATGAATGGGATGGCCTGAGACAGTGAGGCAGAAGGCAATGGAATGGCTAGAGAAAGCGAGGCAAGAGCTAACAGGATGGCTGGAAACAGCGGGGCAGGAATGAATGGGACAGCCTGAGAGAGTGAAGCAGGAGCTGACAAGTAAATCAAGCACACTTTGCCTGCTCGTTTCCATCAATGTTCATAGTCACAAAGATATAAAAGGATACTGGTAACATATACTGTACTTGAAGATATTGTAGATTATTGTAGTATATGCATTTTGAGGTACCCTGAGAAGGGTACCACCCGCAAGCACTGCTCCCCAACCATTCAATTAGCTGCCCCCTACTTTGTCACAATGTCATATATGGGTTAAATGCAGAGGATACATTTTGTTGTTATGCACTGTGTGCGGTGGTGTGTCAAAAATGACAACTAATCACCCTCACTTTATTTTGTCCTTTGCAAGACTTAATTGCAGCTTCCAATATAATTAGCTGTGTTTTTAGTGTCTACCATTAGCTATGCACTCACGTTTAATGTGATCTAACGCAGTAATACGAACAGCTGATATGACATCATAACAAACATATTCATTAAAAAGGGTTATCCCTAGGGCTTTTCATAAACGGATAAAGGATGTTTTATTGTCATTTAAGAATATATTGCACATGAAGGGAACGAAATGAGGTACCCAGGTCCCGGTATAGGTAGCAATAATAAAATAGAAGTAAAATCCAAAACAATAATTCAATGAGTAAAATAAGATAAAAATTTTGAAAAGTCAATTAAAATAATAACATTAGGATAATTAATAAAATGAAGATAATATCTTCAACTATGAATATGAAGTGAACAGCATGTGTATAGATGAAATTATTGAGGTCTGTGCAAAATCAGAGCTCTAATATGTAACACTGGCTGCAGAAGCAGAAACATGTGGATGCATATTCATAGTAATAAAAATGTAATGCAAAAGTGAAGTTAAGTATTGCAGCAATGCCCTGACAGGTAACATTTGTGATTTATAGGAACCATGGATGAGAATTCACAGAAAATGCCAAAATGTAGAAGGTAACAAATGCAGTAATGCCCTTCTGTGTAATATGAGAAGTAGTCCTATTAATAATTGATTTGATCTGAGATGCAGAGTTTATCGTTTATCAGTCTCACAGCCTCTGGGAAAAAGCTGTTCCTCAGTCTGGAGGTTCTGGTCTTGATGCTGCATAGCCTCCTACCCAAAGGATGGAGGACAAACAATGCATAAATAGAATGCGTAGGGCCCCTCGTGATAGAGGAAGCCTTTCTCCTGCTCCTGCTCTTGGAAATGTCACTGATGGTGAGTAGGCTGCTACCAGTGATCCTCTGTGCAGTCTTTAGCACTCACTGCAGTGCATGTCTGTCTGCAGCAGAGCAGTTACTGTACTACACGGTGATGCAGGAAGTGAGGATCTCCACCACACACCTGTAGAAGGGCATTGCTGCAACGTAGGGCTACAAGAATGATTCCTGGTCTTAGAGGAATGTCTTAGGAGGAGAGGTTAGCTGAGCTGAATCTGTTCAGCCTCATGCAATGGAGATTAAGGGAGGACATGATCCAAGTATATATGATTCTAACAGGTCTCGATGCTGTACAGCCAACTTCAATATTAGTTTAAATACTAGAACTCGTGGCCATAGGTGGAAATTAGCGGGAGAACATTTTAAACTGAATTAGAGAAAACACTTCTTTACACAGTGTGTAGTTAGAGTATGGAAGAGTCTTCCTGGTCAAGTAATGCAGGCTAAAACCCTGGGTTCCTTTAAATCAGAGCTATATAAGATTTTATCAACTCTGAGCTATTAGTTAAGTAAGTTAAGCTCCCCAAACGAGCTTGATGGGCCGAATGGCCTCCTCTCATTTGTAAATTTCTTATGTTCTTATGTGAGGACTGAGGTGCCAAGGCCAGCACGCTTCAGTCACCTCAAGAAGTAGAGATGTTGGTGAGCCTTTTTCACAAGACTGGATGTTTTGTTGCTCCAGGTGAGGTTTTCCGAGGTATGTACTCCCAGATATTTAAAACAGGAGACCACCTCAATAGCTGCAACCCAATCTGAAGGGGTGGGGGATTGGTGTTGGCTTTCCTAAAGTCCATGTTCATCTCCTTTGTTATCTTCACATTGATGTAGAGGTTGTTTACTTTATGCCAGACCTCCAGTTTTTACACTTCCTGCCTGTTCTCAGACTCATCCTTGTGAGAGATGAGTTTCACCACTGCTGTGTTGTCTATGAACTACAAGTAGTTCTCACCTTTACAAGCTAATTTGTTCCAAATCATCGCTCATTAATCAAAAACTCGTAAAGTGGGAGGTATTATCCTGTAGAAATGTTATGAAAATAATGAGTTTAGTCTCAGGCAAAAAAAAATCTTAAATTTTTCCCAAATAAACAAAAGGAAACACAGGTCAGTTTTGGTCTGTTAGTGACCCCTGACCTAGGGTGTTTCTCGATATCAAGAACACGAAGATCGTATATGTGGTTTTTATTTTGAGCTTAGCTAGGCTTTGTACCACATCAGCCTCAGTTATACATATATTGGTCATAGGTGACGCTGTATTTGCACTAAATGGTGGCAAGCTACTTGTATCCTCTACTGTGAACACCCGTGTAAAATAATCATTAAACTCTTTTACTATATCAATTTCATTTTCAATTATAAGATTGGTCTTGCCTTCCAAGAACGAAGTTGGGGTGCAATGAATCATTGGTCTCATTTGGCAAGGATGCAACCGATGAATCCTTGATATTTGGAGCGGAGCAAGAACAACATCCAGTGATTTTTACACGCCAAAGCTATAAATGGCTCCCACACCATCCTCTGTACTTGTGTTCTTAGTATTGGAACTGGTCTTCGGCAATGGAAGAGGACATAAAATGGGTACATGAGAACACAAGTACAGTCAAGTACACATATTGAGATTCACCCTTGGTGTGTCACAGGTTGAGGTGTGAAAATCGGATACCATCATAAAATATGCCATAAAATGTAATGCTGCACAGTCAGATATTTCAGAAAGCAAAGTTATCTGAAAACTTTGTCAGGCTATGGACAGCATTTTCGGGCAATGCACTTTGAGTTATGTGAAAATTTTAAAGAAATTATGCAAAATTAAACTTTTATTTTTACAACAGAAAATTCTCATTAACAAATAAACTCATAATTGGGAGCTCGGAAAGCAAGAACTACCTGTATATGTGTCATGATCATGCCCGATCATACGATCCTCTTGTATGCCACGCCCCCTCATCTACCCTGTGTGGAACCCCGTGTTATCAGCTGTTTCTAGTTGTGTTAATTGCTGTTGTGTATATAAGTGAGATTCTGTGAATGTTTCCCCCGTCCGATCATTAACGTTGTGACATCTGTTTGCTATCCATGCCTTTTGTTCTGTGTTCCCAAGTGTGTTTCCCCTGAATAAATCCCTCATTCCCCCGAATCCCTGGACTCCTGTGCCAGTTTCTCTGCTCCGTACTAGCCTGTCGAGACAATATGATCGCTCAGGTACTTAGCTGAGCAATCATAGGTCAGCAATGTATACAGTAGGGGGCTCAAGACCCCAGAGGGAACCGGTGTTCATGGGGTTGATGAGATGTCATGAATCCTAATGGACTGGGGTCTGTTTCGTAAAAAGTTCAGTACTCAGTAACATAGAGATGGGTTTAGTTGAAGTAGTGACAGTTTGTCTATCAGGGTTTGTGGGATGATGGTGTTAAAGGTAAAACTGAAATCCAAAAATGAGCATAAAAGTTGTTAAGGGCATCAGGCAGAGATTAATCTCTGGAGAAATCTGCATCTCTTCTGGTGTAGTCTGTGATGCTCTTGATCCCTCTCCACTTGTTCTGGGGGTCATTGGTAGAAATATGACTCAGGATCTTTAGAGCATAATTAATTTTAGCCCTCTCTATGCCTGCAGTGAAATTCCTCCTTCCTGCCCTTGAGTGCAGCTGCATAACCAGACCTGAACGCAGAGTAATTAGCGCAGACGTTCATATTCAGTCAGGGTTTCTGATTGGGTGGATGGTGATTGTTTTGCTGGTGGCGATATCATCAATACCCTTGCTGATGTATCACATGACCAATGATGCATACTCGTCTAAGTCCACAACCCCAGCGTATGCTGCTGCCTCTCTGAAGATCTGCCAATCCATACATTCAATAACACTTGCTGTCACATAGAAATAACAAGAGTGTTCACTGAAAATACTTAATAGGCATATAATACTTAGTGGGTGGCATGGTGCTGCAGTGGTTAGCACTGGTTAGTACAGCAAGAAGGTCCTGGGTTCGATCCCGGGTCCTTTCTGTGTTGAGTTTGCATGCTCCCCCCGTGTTCGTGTGGGTGTTTTCTGAGGGCTCTGGTTTCCTCCCACAGTTAAAATGTGTGCAGGGTAGGCTGATTGGCATGTCTAAATTGGCCCTGTAGTTGTGTGAGTGTGTGTGCCCTGCACTGTGTTGGTGCCTACCCAGGGTTGGTTCCTGCCTACACCCGTTGCCCCTTGGATAGGCTCTGTGACCCCAGTGGGGATTACGTGGTTCTGATGATGGATGGATATAATACTTAGAAAACTAGTGTCTCTAAGGGCCCTTAGTGTGCATACACACACAAACACTATGCATAAGCAGAAGCATATAGTACAACATGTCATTTGACACAGTATGAAGATACAGATCAGCCCAGGGGGGAGACAGGAAAACACACCTGTGAATAAACTGATAAATTATTCTAGTTTCAGAAATAATATTATTTATACAAAATATGAAGTCAGACAAAATACTAAATCAGGTCAACGATACCTATTAGTAGAAATCTGTTAATTAATCGACACGTTCAGCAACATTATCCAACAATGTGCAATTAGACAATTTCTAAATTATAATCAGTAATGTGCCTGTGTCAGTAGTGGTATCATGTGAAGCACCATACATCAGTGTCAGCTTTGGAATGAGGTGCATTGGTAGCATTACTCCTACTTTTTTTCATTATTTCAATGCAGACCAGCATGTTCATAGCAATAGAAAGCAAGTGTGTTTCAGGCTATATGATGTACTGTAGTGGCAGTCACATGTGCTAACTAATGCTACTGAAGTCGTGAAACAAGGTAGTGTTGTAAACTTAATAGACTACAACTTTTCTTACCAAACAATCTTCTCACACCTCTAACATAAATGTGAAATCCTCCAGCAGTGCCCTTTTTCACTTTATCCTTGCTTTTCCTACACCACCTTCTTCTGTTCGTTTCATTTCGCTATCCATTAAAAAATGCAGTTTAGTTTCATGTCAAGCAGGATTGTATCATTTTAGGAGGGGTCACGACCTTTCCTCCAAGATGGACATGCACACACAGCAGAGTCATACCACTTGGGGAGGGGCCATCTTTCATTGATATACGACATACAGTGCCTGTAAAAAGTATTCACCCCCTTAGATGTTTTGCCCTTTTTATGCTTTTATAAATCAGTCATGATCTACATAATTTGGCTTTTTTGACAAAAAAATTACAGAAAAAACCCTTTAATGTCAAAGTGAAAACTGATTTCTACAAAATAATGACAATTAAATAAAAATATGTAATATAAAATAAGTGATTGTGTCACGTTCCTCCGTCCAGCCCTCTCATGTGCCACGCCCACCTCGTTAACCTCATGTGGAATTCCTACCTTTACCTGTTGTCCTGTGTTTTCTGATGTCATGTCCTGTATTTACGTCCACGTTCCCTCTTTCTCAGTAGATCTGTCATTGACGTTTGTCCGGCGTTGTTGTTTGTTTCACCAAATAAACGCTGTTTTTTGGACTCCCGTCTCCCAGATCTGCTTCCCCGCTCCCCGCTTGTACACCAGATCGTGACAGACTGCATAAATATTCACCCCCTTTAAAGTGACTGACCTAATTCAACAGAGATCCAGCCAATTGGTGCTAATAGTCTCGCAATTAGTGAAATGGAGGTCACCTGAGTGCAGTGACTGTGTCTCAAGCGATTGTAGTATAAAGACACCTGTGTCTGGAAGGTCCATTCACTGGTTAATCAGTATTCCTGGCTACCATTACAGCATGGAGACAAAAGAACACTCTAAGCAAATCAGAGAAAAGGTTATTGAAGAGTATAAGTCAGGGGATGGATACAAAAAAATCCCCTGGAGTTCAGTTAAATCCATCATCAAGAAATGGAAAGAATATGGCACATGTTTCTAGATCAGGCCGTCCACACATGCTGAGTGACCGTGCAAGAAGGAGACTAGTGAGAGCGGCAACCAGGACACCTATGACTACTCTGAAGGAGTTACAAGCTTTAGCAGCTGAAATGGGAGAGACTCTGCATACAACAACTGTCTTGACCAGTCAAAGGTTTATGGGAGAGTGGCAATGAGAAAGCCACTGTTGAAGAAAACTCTTATTAAGTCTCGACTAGAGTTTGCCAAAAGGCATGTTGGAGACTCCATGGTGAAATGGAAGAAAGTTCTTTGATCTGATGAGTATTTTTTTGGCCATCAGACAAGACGCTATGTTTGGCGGACATCAAACACTGCACGTCACCACAAACACGCCATCCTCACTGTGAAGCATGGTGGTGGCAGCATCATGCTGTGGGGATGCTTCTTGGCAGCAGGCCCTGGAAGGCTTGTAAAGGTGGAAGGTAAAATGAATGCAGCAAAATATAGGGAAATCCTGGAGGACAATTTGATTCCATCTCCAAGTGAACTACGGCTTGTGAGAAGACTTATTTTCCAGCAAGACAATGACGCATATAGCTAAAGCTACACAGAAATGGTTTGAAGACAAGAAGGTGGATGTTCTGGAGTGGCCGGGTCAAAGCCCAGACCTCAATCCGATAGAGAATTTGTGGATGGACTTGAAGAGGGCTGTTCACACCCGATTCCCACACAACCTGACAGAGCTTGAACAGTTTTGCAAGGAAGAATGGAGTAAAATTGCAGTGTCCAGAAGTGCAAGCCTGATAGAGACCTATCCACACAGACTCCGTGCTGTGATTCCAGCCAAAGGTGCATCTACTGAAAACTGACTTGAAGGGGGTGTTATGTTACATAATTTTATTAAATTGTCATTATTTTGTAGAAATCAGTTTTCATTTTGACATTAAAGGGTTTTTTTCTCATTTTTTTGTCAAAATAGCCGAATTATGTTGATCATGATTGATTTATAAAAGCAATAAAAGGGTAAAACATCCAAACGGTTGAATACTTTTTATATGCACTGTACATGTGCATGTATTTATGAGAATTTGACAGGGTGTGCAGTTGTCTTGTGCGATATGATGATAGTATTAGTAATAGACAATATCACACTAGTAACCTGGTGCCGCTGTCTGACAATGACTAACCACTATTGAGGAAGTAGGCTTAGGCTACACAGTAAGGAAGATAACAGAAAGATTTATGATTGGGCTATCAGTTCAGACTTGTAGCCTACATTTCCAAAGCAGTTTTCTACAAACAAAAAGAAAAAAACACCACTTCTAGAATACTATCTGAGGTGGTACTCAATGTAAAAAGTTTAAAACCACTGCTTTAGGTGGCCTACGGCATGTTTATTATTTATTGTAATAAAATCCGGCCTGGTGATCGATCATTTTCCACAGAAACTAAAAAATTATGATCAGCACCACTAAACATCACCTACTCCCCAGTCAGCCAGCTATTTAGTGGAATATATGTATAGAATTTTTCAGCCTTTAAAGTTTTTCTTTCAGCTAAAAAAAATGAAGTGTCCCACTTGGCGCCGTGTGCCTATGCGTGTGTGTGTGTGTGTGTGTGTGTGTGTGTGCATGCGTGTGTCTGTGGTCCAGGTATACATTTCATTGTGGGGACCAAATGCCCACACAGTCTGATAAAAATCAGTTATTTTGATATTGTGGGGACCAGTTTCTCAGTTTCTCTCAGGGAAATAGAATTTTATTAAAATCTGTGACTGCACTCAACAAACGAAAAATGCCAAAAGATTTTGTTTGGTTACTTATGGTAAAGGTTAGGGGTTGAAGTTGTCATACTTTGCATTAGGGTTTTTCCCATTGAAATGAACAGACGATCCCTACAAGGATATAAATACAAACATGTGTGTGTGTGGTTTTCCATTAAATATTGCATGATACTTTGTAGACAGCTCCCAAGCATACTGCATGACAGCTCGACCAGGCCGAAATCATCTCATGATACCCCTGATGGCCACTCCACTCCTGATATAGTACGAATATACAAGAGCACAAATATGACATCATACAACGCAAAAAAAAATTTGTAATTTACAAATACGTCACACATTATACGCATTTTAGAAAAAGATAAAGAAAGTCTGTTTTATATCTGCAGGTGCTTTCAGAATCTGACAGCTTTCCGAAGACTTAATATTGGCCTATTTTGTTCAGAGACACACATTGTGTAAATTGAGTGTGTGGTACAATTTTAAAAGCATCTTTCCTGTACTGCCTGACACTGCAGTAAGAGGATGAAATACAGAATGAAAAAACCCTGAAGCAATTGGCAGCGGCTCAATCTGAGGTGTCCAGCGTGCTTATGGGAGAGGTTTAAGTAAGTACTCTGACGCCCGAGGCTGGGGCAGTTTTCCACTAAAGCAATCAGAAGAAAGGCTATGCGTTGCATCTTGACAGGAGCGTCTCTCAACAGTGTGTGAGAGGAGACAAGCAGGTGAGGAACAAGCCTCAAAATCATTTAATTACTCAGTCAATCAATAGGCACCATTTCGGGAAGGAAGAGATTTTAAATGCACATTTTCTTTTATTGAGTCACAAAAAATCTATTTCAAATTCTAATGGATTTTATTTAAGAGAAATCCTTTTAGGACAATACACAAGCAACATTATGCATCCATGCCTTTGAGTTGTATCCTTATATTTATTTGAATATCTATATTTAAAAAATACAAAACTGAGGAGAATTGGTAAGGATGGGCCCTCCAGCTTGAATGACAGAACTGTACTGGATCTACACAGAGTAAAACAAATAGCATGTCGGAAGTCGCCTCATTCATATATTTCAGCACCAACATCCCTTTGCAAACACAACCTCATAATAGCTCTACGAAATAACAGCAACAGCCACTGGAGTCACCAGGTGGGATACTGCAAGCCTCCCCACCTTATGAAGCTCATCAGGTCTTCTGTACCATAGCATTTAAACATTCAGTCATGCATATCATTCAGTAGAAACAATCAGTTATCCAATTAATTTATTTATTTTATCATTGTCGTTCAGCCTCAGAATAATTAGGTTAAATATATGTTTTATAGAGTATATCTTTATAGCTATATATCTTTTCCTCTTTTTGTAGTTTTTCATCTTTCTGGCACTTTGGATGCTCACTAGTCTTCCAGGCTTCATAATATATACAGCCAGATGAACAGCCTAAATGTGCAGCGCTAGATAGGGTTGGCTGTTTTATCACTTCTGTAATTACTACAACCCTCAAGAAATGTATGATGATATTATATATTTAAATTGTCATATTTTGTGGTCTCTGCCAAACAATACATTCAGTGTTGGTGTTTTACAGAACCCTTAATAAAATCTTGAGCAATGCTTATCAAAATGTTCAGCCTCTGTTCAAGGGGAACAAATCTGAACAACACCAGTTTTAATGCAGATAGATTGTGACCTTGAAGCAGACATGGGAAAGAACTTGAAGTCAAGGAGAAGATGTGGATGCGACAGGGATTACCCATGTGGGAGAGCTTCTGTGTACATAGGAGTCAATCCAACACGCCATGGAAAAAAAAACATCAAAAAGCTGCAAAACGAAACATAATTTTCTGTTAAATCTTGCAAATGAAATGCAAATGCCTGTCACTCTCTCCCTCATCCTCAAACACACACAAGGCATGCTCTTATTATTGGGGTGATTTAAAAGTATAATTTGTTGGTAATGAAGTGGGTATGCTTTAATGCGCGGCTGCAAGTTGGAATAAGCTGACAGGCGAGAGAAAGCAGAGATTGGTATTTTTCAGGGCAGAGGATTGGGACCCAGAGCACCACCCCCCTAGACATATTCACCCTTACTTTATCAAATACGGTAATAAAGGGAGGGTGCAAATGTTTTATTCATGACGGAAAAAAAAAATAGATAAGCACTTGCAAAGCGTAATGCCTTTAATCACAGCAGCTAATATGCAGCTGAAGGTCTGAGAGGCAGCAAAGTCTCCACAGGGTAAACTGCTTCACCTGTCATTCCCCATTCGGCTGCCAACACCCTTGGCCAAACGATGTCCATGGTAATTACTGGTGGACGTTAATCCTCTCGTTCTGTGCTTTGGCCTGGAGGCTAAGTTATTCAAATAAGGCAAACCTTATTTTTATCACTGCATTTTGTGATACTGGTGAGAAGCATTGTAGGACTCCTTTTGAATAAATTCATGAAAAGTAACCACAAAATTGTCCAATAATTGGATTTTTATCTGAGTAAGTGATGAAAACATTATGATAGCACCAGAGTAATTGTGAAAAATCATAGAACGTCTGCATTTTAAGAACACTTCTCAGTGGAAAACTACCTTATACTGGGATTCAAAAACATGGACCTGAAAAGCTCCAGTTAAAAATATTTAAGATTTTATATTTCTTGACAATTCCACTGTTTACTGACTTAATGAGTAGTAGTGTTACGTCCTGATCTAGGGTCAGGCACAAAAAAAAGTGGCGTGAGACCACTGCTCTGTTTCTCCCAGTAATTTTATAAGCAGGGGAAACAACTTCAGGAGCCGACCAACAAACAAAACCCCTCTAACTAGAAGGTTCTTCTATAAATAACAAAAGCAGAATATGAAAAATAAATAAAAATACAAAAAACTTCCAAACCAATACCAGTGAGAAAATAAATTTTTAAAAATGGTTTCCTATTTTCCCTTCTACCCAAAATGGGCACAATATTTACAAATATGTATAGGTTACAAAAGAGAACTGAAAACAACTAAATTCAAACAAGGCTAAGCAAAATCAAGTGTCAAATGGTAACAAGGGTCAAACACAAAGGAAATTCTGAAATACAATCAGTGACAAAAAAAGTTAAGCACCCAGATGAGTGGTGGAAATGAAATGAATGTGCATGTGGTGAAAGGTCATGTGACTGAATGAATGATTATAATATCAGATCTAACGGGTAGAGTTCGTAGTATCGGCACACTGCTTGTCCCATATCAGTAGAGTGTGGCACCCTGCAGGCCTGGATACATGCAGTGATATGGTGCAGAAGGGAGTCGTAGAGCTGTTGTATCCTCTCCTGCGGCAAGTCGGCCCACAGCAAGTCGACCGTTACACAGCTGAAACAATCTCTCAAGATCCTGCAGACTGGCACTGGGTCTGAGTTGACGTCCGAACTGATCCCACACATGTTTAATTGGAGAAAGCTCAGGGGACCTGGCTGGCTATGGGAGGACCTCAACATGACGCAGGCAGTCCATAGACACACGTCTATGTGGACAGAGTTGAAAGACTGTACCAGGGTGCCGTCTCAGGAGGGGTAAGACTGGCGGACGCATGATGTCACTGACGTAGCGCTGTGCAGTCAAAGTCCCCTGAATCACTACCAGAGATGACCTGAAGTCATACCCTATGGCTCCCCCACCATGATGCCTGGAGTAACACCAGTGTGTCACTCCACAACATTGGCAGGATTGGTCCTCTCCCATCAGTACTGCCATACGCACACATGACAGCCATCCGTGGTCATGCAGAATCCAGATTCATCGCTGAACATGGTACGACACTATTCATCATCAGTCCATGCCTCCTGGTTACAGCACCACTCCAAATACAGCCATCTCTGTACTGGTGTTAATGGTACCTATGCATGGGATGGTGAACCCATAGTCCAGCTGATGCCAGTCATCAAGACAGGGTGTGGGATGACATGGGGTGTTGTAGAGAGTCCAATACCTGTGTCCGTGTGGCAGGCGCAGATGTCATGGGGTTCTATAATACTTGGCACACAATATGACAATCCTCCCTTGGTGTGGTCTGACTTGGGCAAAGGGAACTTTCACGATGTGTGTGGGTGCTCTCACATGCCCACTGGTTTCAACATCAGGCAACTGCATGCCCCACATGCTGGGCAATTGCATGATACAACCATCCGGCCTCATGCGATCCCTGTCAAACTCCGTCAACTCGTAATGCTGTCTAATGTGTCTATGAGGCATCCTCTGTGTCTGGTGACTAGATGTGCCAGCTCCTTGCAAATCAAATAATTTACATAGCCATCGCTGGTCTGCACGTGTACCAAATTACATCCAAATCGGACCATTACTTCTGGGTGCTTAACCTTTTTATGTCACTGAGTATATAATCCAGACTATCAGAACGGAGAGGTATGGGATGTGGGCAGGACCAGGAACACCACGACACATTCAAAGAAACATCGACCCCCTTGGGGTTGTAAGAGTAGTAATTATGAATGGAACATTAAACCTAAGTTAAATGTACCTGGTGTAATGTATAGAACATTGCTTGCATAGTGGAATCTCTGCATAGCTCATTTCTGTGACTGGTAATATTTTGTTACAGTGCAAACTTTCAGTAATGAATATACAAAAAGCATATGTCCTTCTTTAGTCAAGGAGAGGTGTCTAGGTCAGACACTATAGCTTGTAGCCTGCTGCCCATGAAAACAATCATATCTCTTAGTTGAGGCTTTGGGTGAAAAAACCTTGTTTTTATAGAACTTTGGGGCTTGTAGAGATAAGAACCAACACATTGTGCTACAGGCCCTTAACATCTTCTGCAGCCTCCTGAGTACCTTCATATATATTGCTTAACTGATCCATCGCTACTTTGTTCACTACTAAATTATGCCAGAGTATGCCGTATTATAGATGTGTGAGTTGCTAGTGAACCTAGAATATAAATTCTATGTTATTCTAAAGCCATATAAAATCCATGGGTTTAGTTGTTGATAATGAAACCATAAGGCATTTTACAACAGATTATTTTCTTGATTTATTAAGCAAAAATCAGTTCAAGTGTAATTAATAAAGCAAACATGCACATGAAGAAGATATGAAGAAACGATTCTGATCAAGTTTGCTTTGTACTTAGCTCTGCCTTCTGGATGTATTTGGGAAACAAGGTAAACATAACTGGATATAAGTGTTGTACAGTAGGCCTGTGGGGAGCATTGTTGCAGTCCCGGGTCTGCTAAACTGTCCACAGTGTATGATTGTGTGTGCATCTGTGTATCCTGTAATTGATGGACATCCCACCTTAGCAATGCCCTGGCTGATTGATGCTGGTCGCAGTCTCTGAATTTAAAATATGTTATTTTATAAGGTCTTTTAAAGTACCACCAGAGTAAAAGTGGCAGTGGCAGGCATGTAAAGAGTTTCTAAACAAGTTGTTTAATGGTTAATTCTACCTTCGTCATCTTCTCTTATAAAGTTGTCACAACACAACAGCCATTAGACAAAAGTTATATTGAAACTCACTTACAAGAGTTTTACTAATATGACCCAGTGTGAGGTGGGGCAGAGAAGCTATGGTACTGTTATCCTTAATTTGCTGGGGGGGAGGGGGAGCTGTCACCCTGTTGCAGTACACTATTATTTTTCTCTTCAGGTGTGGGTCCACAATAACCAAATAAACAGAACTATAAGGGCAATTTAATGAGAACCTTGTTACCCAACCCTAAACCCTAAAAGTCACACCAATTCAACTGAGCCTAGAACTGCCAAAACCTAAATGTATACCCTCTGTACTCCCACTCCGCAGCTTTTCTTTTCTGGCTTCACATTCAACATTCAAAATAAGTAAGTTTCAAAATAAATGTTTAAAAGCTCATGTTACACTCACCCCATGGTCCAGATAGAAACATCCCCATTTCATTAAGAATGAGTTTTTAACTCAGGAAAATCACCATGAGTTCTACATAAGGACTGAAATATGAAATATACAATACAAATGATGTAAAAACCAGGCAACAATATACAAATAGACAGGGTCTTAAAAACACAAATCAAAGAGTGTTCTTGTTATGTAAACAACATAAATCAACAAAGTTTCAACAGATGAAACTGGTCATCTGAAACAGGTCATCTGATAATATGACCACTTGGAGTAAAAGTTGGGGAAGGTGTGTCCTCTGAAAGGGATGATTCTGTGCTTTCCTAACTACAAGAGTTCCTGTTTCTGGTTCCAGGCAGGAAACACAGTCCTCCACTCTAATAGGTCCAGAGTCAGAAGGAAAAACATCAAACAGGTCCTGTCTGCGTACTGGAGGCAAAGGACTTGATGTCTTTAGATTAGAGTGAACAGACACACCAGACCCACCTTCAGGTCCCAGGCTCCCGGTGGGCCCTCCAGGCGGATCTTCACCCTGAGGAGCCATGGTATACCCCCATGCATAAAAGTGAGGGGGACTCAGCCATCCAAAGGGTGCCTTGGGGGCAAGAGGTGATCAGGGTGATGGTACTCCACAAGTCCATTACCGCCCAGACTGTTGAGCCCAGGTGCTTGACCTCTTTGCACCGCTGAAGGGCAGTAGAGTGGCTTCTCTATGGCATTGGCACCCCAGTAGCCAGGCCTTCCCCTAGAGTTGTGAGCAGGGGCTCCTCTTGGGCCCAGCTGGTGCTACATGGATCCAAGGGGATAGGTTCCTCTGGGATTGTCACCAGTGAGCCCCCTCTCGGAGGTTTTGAATGCTACAGTCATTTTGTATTATTGCAGACATACAGAGCAGCTGTGTGCTCAAGCGGTCTGTCATTCTAACAGGAGCCAGCTGTGTCCTGGCCATGTCACCTCAGCATGCTGTTGTATGTTAGATCGACATTTCTATATGCTTGTTTTTCTATGTGATTAGTCTCTTCCTGATTTTGTACACATATCTTTGCAATCAAGCCCTTTGTTTTCAACCCATTAATCTGGTCATAGCTGACGTTCTTCTTAAATCAGTCAGCCTGGTAGCCTGGAATTCAAATACTTAACAGGCTGAGTAATAAATACCATGTTGTTGTTGTTGAATGTAGTATAATGACATACTTTGTGTGTTCAGGGTTATATACATATAAAAGAAAGATTAAAAAAACCTGAATTGCTCATATATGCACCTTTATTGATGAGAGGTGTTCATCCCATGGAATGTTCATCAGGTTCATCAGGCCATAGCTTATTATACCTAGATGCTTCCAAACCATTCTTCATATTTGAGTAGCACATAATAACATTGAGGACCTGTTTAACATGGGTAGGTACCGTGGCAGACAATTCAGTCACAAGCTGTTTTGAGATTCTCTGTTGGTGTTTCTGCAGTAAGTGTCTTCAGTCTGCCTCAATACCAGACATGTTCATTTTCCTTCTTGGTGATGGGCCGTGAGTGTGCTTTATGAACTGCATTCTGTACTCGCTCAGTCATGACTGTCTCACTTTTTTTTCTGTAAGAATGAATTCACTTAAAAATCAAGCACTTGAGCGAGAATAGTTTGGATCTGTCATTCTGTGTGTCAAAGCTGAAAAGATTGTTGGCTTCCTTGCGGTACTAGCAAGTGTGTGTATGTGTGTGTAGAGAGAGGTTGGGGGGTACTTTGATGAAATTCTCAAGCAGCAAAATGAACAGATGTCTCAGGATGATGAATGTGGCTTTCCCACATGTCAGTAAGCGAGGAACAGCAGGGTGTGTCATTCCCAAGCTCTTTCACAGGGTTTTGCCCCATCAAACCTTCATTGTCCCCCTCTTGAAAGATCCTTAACAGCACACTTTACCTGCCTTTCTTGCACTCTTTCTTCTCACTATAAATCTCTTCAGCTTTAACAGTAATGATAACTAAATCTCCTTTTTAAACCCCCTTTCAGTCCTGTTCTGTTGATTTCTCTGACTTACATCCTCCCAGAAGTGTGGAGATGAACTTAAAATTGCAACTGAGTTGTATCGTTTGCTAAACAGGCAGCCATTTTTGATAGAAAACAAACAAAAGATGTAGGACAACCTGCATTTAAAATGAGCCTCTTACAAATAAAGGAATACTTGCAAGGCTTACCAGTCCAATTACAGGTGAAACGGTTTATTTACATGGTATATTTTCTATATACCGTTTCATGTTGCTTGATCAAGTTTTATGAATCTACTACTCTGAGTTCTGAAAATCAGAGGTCAAAAGTGTTGTTATTTGTCTCAGAAAATTAGGTTTGGGTCATTTTCACCTGAGCATTTGGAAATGTGTTGAAGAAAGTCTACTCACTAATGATGCAGAGGGAACAGAAGGCACATGAGGCTTGAGCACAGATAGCGGAGGCTCTCCCAGGAGCACGTTGAAACAAAGCTAGGGGGAACACTATCGATCGCTGCCCAGGAAACAGGCAGGCTAGATAGCAGCCCGCGGCCGGACAGGTGGGGGGTGGGGGGGGGGGGGGTGCTGAAAACCAAATGAGGATGGGTGGACGACCCCGGGCAGTCCCGCGTGGGGGAAGGGCGAAGTTGT
>JAODKC010000137.1:22181920-22197996 GCA_026777985.1 Mormyrops attenuatus | reverse complement strand
CTCTTTATTATTTAGATAAGAATTTAGAATCAAATTAATGGTTAGTCTTAAAGACTAGTTTTAATGCATATTATTCATTGTAATTATATTGAATAAAGAAAGAAAAAAAATGTTCATTCATCATTCTTATCGCAGAAAATTCAAATTAGCAAAGACATTTTACCTACTGAAAGTAGTATTGGTAATGTACTAACACTAACTGTAGTCCTAACTATGACGGTGCCCAGAGTCCACGTCTTGATTTCTGTGCAAGAAAGTCATCCACAAACTGATCTAATTCCAACTGTCCGACGACTTTGTTCTCAATTGCCAAAAAAGCTAAGTCAGAGCATCGCTCGGTTGACTTTGTACTTCACAAATGGTTCTTCAAATATCGCAACACACTGAATGAACGCAACGCAATATTGGTTAAATTTAAAAAAGCAAGTAAACGTAAAACGTTTTTGACAATAACTGCGAAATGGTCGCCGGATATCATCTGGGTCAATTGGGCGATTTTTGAGCCATATTTGACGTTCAATGAGCATCACGCTGGTTACGCCCACATGCTCGCCCTGTGGGTAGCTGGCATGGCGATTTCTCCAGTGAAAAATTACCAATAAAAATTGCTGCGCCAAAACAGGGGCCCGTCGCTGCAGGGGCCCGCGGTGCATTGCACCGATTGCACCTGTGTTAAAAGCGGCCCTGATTTCAGCGAGATATAAACTGAAATAGACGCGAACAGTGCGCTGCATTGTCGACGATGCAGCCGGGCTCAGAGGGTTAATATAGACTTCATTGTAACAGTTGTGGGCAGATTCTGATTTTGAAGCTGTTCCCTAGAAGCCTTAAGGAGCACTCACAAAGTTAAACATAAGTCAAGCTTATTCACTAATGCCATAACATTGTTTTTCAATAGGTTACATATATCTGAAGAAGTTTGGAAAAATAGAGATAGTTCCTTTAGGTTATTGATTTAAAGTGGTAGTGCCCTCTGGTCCAGCTGTATCATTCAAGTGAGTGTCTGAAGTCAAAGTAGATTCAAGTGTATCCAGCTTCAGGCGAAAACGCAGGGATAACAGAGTTGCCCCAAACGAACAAACCCAATAAGCATCCATCTTTTTATACCTATCACGGGCACAACAGCTTTTGCCTGTCAGGCACGAGGAGCGATGCTATAGGGATCAAAGGGAGGGTACAGACAGACACTAGCTGACATGGATACACAAAGGATTACATGGAACTGTGAAGGATGCTATATTCACTATCAAAACAATTCTCAGACTAAAAGCAGAATAGTCAAAATAATAACAGTCACACAACACCATATGGCAGGCATCTAAGACAGGCAGCTGTCTCCAGAATCTGCACAATACAACATTTTTAAATCACACTTGTGGCTTATTGCATTTTCCTTTCTGGGCATTCTGTTGTTTTTCATTTTGCTTACGAACATGTTAACTTCCAAGTTACACTGAAAAAGTAAGCAATTTTTTTTCTATAGAAGACTGAGGTAGCCAGTTAACTGCTATTGTGATTTTTGTTTTGATTTGGGAAATGGATTTCAAAGTACTGGCATAGCAGAGCAGGTGGGAAGCAAATATCAACATGACCTTGTGTTCTGTACCCTCAGTTTGTGACACTCAGGTCTGGCCTTGACTGCCGATGAGATTCGGCAGCAAAATCTAGCCGCAGCCCAGAGATGCTCTCCCATCTGTTTGTTTTCATTTAAACACACTAAAAAAATAAAAATAAATAAAAATGAAATCAACCTAGGCTTTCAACAAAGACTTTTTGCGATTTATTCAATCCTTTTAGGCAGCTTAATTCTGAAGGGCAATGAAACCAACATTTATATTTTCTTTTGATAGCTGCCCTAGGAATGCACTTTCTGTATTCACCGAAATACTAGTTTCTACAATATGTTTTATTGCTCATTGCACAATTTATATTTCAGTATAATTTCCAGACATGGAGATTTGTTGGTACCTCTCTCTTACAAATATATTTAACTGAATCTTTAACAATAACAAATGTGCTTTTTTCAACTAACTCAGTATAGCCATTCAACCAGCCACCATTACACCTTCTATAATCAAATAAATCAATGCAACATCATGGACAATCACTGCAGTATATGTTACACCATCTCCAGAACTGAGTGATACTCTGGCTACACATAAAGATAATCAAGCATCAGTTGTTTGTTAGTTTTTGAAGTCATGCTCCATGACTTTTTTTCATCACATTGAAATAGAAGTTTCTCATCTGAATGCAGGCACCATTCTTTGTGGTGTGTCCTCTTCGACAATATTATTGGCACTTTCAGTGGAAGGTTTACGGCTCATAATTACTCATTGTAATTGCCTCATTGTGCTCTGAATCACTTTATTTCTTTATCATCAATATTGTTTTGCATTGGAAAATTAATTAATTTATACCCAAAATGGTCAATTTGTCTTTTGGAATGCTGAGAAATCACATAAAAATAAATAAAAGTAAATTTATGTGGTTAGAATAAAAAACAGAAACATTGACATCAAATATAGTGACACCTCACTCCTTACATAACTTAGCATTTTAACAGTGTGATTCAAATATTTACTTCACATCATATAATTTCTTTCAACCATCCATTTTCTGTACCCCATTTCCTGGGACTCAGAAGTGTATTCCGGAGGCTACAGGAGCAAGGCAGGGAGTAAGCCAGAACGGGGTGCCAATCCATTGTAGGGCACACACACACACACACACACACACACACACACACACACACACACACACACACACACACACACACACACACACACACAAAACAAAACCCTAATCCCCACAATGATAACCTTAACCCCTACCTAGCCCTAGCCTTAACCACGACCCTAACTAAATAAAATACAAGTCTTTTAACATTTTTAGTTTTTTGATTATAGTCATGTATTTTTATAAAATTGAATTTTCCTTGTGGGGAGGGAAAAATGATCCCCACAATGTCAAAATAACAGGTTTTTATTTGGTCCCCACAATGTAATGTATGCCTGGTCCACTCACATATGCACAAACACTATGGACAGCTTAGTAATCTTTCACCTTAACATGTTTTTGGACTGTGGAGGGAAACTGGAGGACCTAGAGGAAAGCCTTCATATGATTTATCCTATGTAACTGCATTAAACAGCCAGTGGCCAGTTTATTAGGAATACCTGCCTGCTAATGCAAAAAGCCTGTTCCTCCAAACAATGAATCATGTCATTGCACCTGAATACACTAGAATGCAGACATTGTCCAGAGGTTCACTTACTGTTCAACTAAGCATTTGAATGGCTAAGATGTCTGACATAAGTGATTTTGATTGCAGTTTGATGTGTGGTGTCATTAACGGTGCTTCCAGCATCTCAGAAAAAGCCAGTCTCCTGGGATTTTTACAGTCAGTGGCATTTATTTGCTGAAAAACCTTCTTAATGAGGGAGGTCAGAGAAGAATGGCCATACTCGTTAAAGATAACAAGTGTAAAAAGCTCAGTATGTGGCGTGTAGAGTGGCCCCTCTGAATGCACAACAATGTTTTTATAGCCATTTTGTAATACCCTCTCCTTTTCAAAGCAACACATTTTTAGCACTTTTTATAGCAAATATGTATATATATATAATATATATATTTATGTATATTTTTCCTGCGTATTTAAGGTGTCCCCTAGACTAGGCTTCAGGTTCACTGTGCTGTGTCACAGACATCCTATAGTGAGTAATGGTAGTAGGTAACTTCAGGTAACTACAGGTCTGCACTGCAGAGGCTCCACCATATTCTCCTATGACATTTTTTCAGTCTTGTGATGTTCTGACACGATTACAGTTTAATAACATTGCCATTACATTCATTGTGTCCAGATTAAAATGCAAAATCTTGTGTTTTGCTTTGGTGTGTGAGTTTCTTTAATTCCAATAAATGCATTTGTCAATAAAGAAGAAATAAAATGAAAACACTGAGAGTGCTGTAGGATACCCTCAGAGCATCATGGCGGCATATAGACAAGATTTGGGAGCTCTCCATGTAACCCTGCATACACAACCCCCTGTACGCCAGTCTGTGGGGCCACACATCTCTTTTGATGCTGATACATTGCTGCACAATGGTAAAATGTCTGTTTTATTGGGGTGGGGAGCATGAAAGAAAAGGTTGAAGAGAAGAGGCAGTGGAACAGTGGCTGTTTAAATGGATGTGCTTTAACCTTGCAGAGATAGGCAGGAGAGAGAGGGGCATTTATTAGATTACCACAGATCTCTGCTGCAATGACCTGAGAGCAAATACGTGCTGCTGCTGGAGCTACGCGACTTTCTAGTAGCGCAACATTGCCCCCTAGAGGTAATAACTTTCATCATGACATTATGATCAGTTTGTTCTTCACGAAGCCAATGTCCTTCTGTGTTCAACTACATTAGGATGATCATAGCGGCAAGACAACTATGGTAACCACTCTGTGTTGGATTCCCAATAGCACTGAAATACCTTTAATACAATTATATGCTCCAGCTGCATTCTGGACCAACAGCTGAGAGAGCAACAGCTAGTTGGCCACAACTACTGCCCATGCCACCAACAGCCTTGCCTGTTCTCTATTTACTCTCCATTGCTACATTTTCTCTGACAAAATATCATTGCAGCTAATAGATATGTTTTAAAGTTTTTAAAGCTGCCATTGCATAAATCAGCCTGAATCACTATCTGCAAGTAAAATGATATGATACCTGCTAATAAAAAAGACAATCAGTTTTGAAACCTTAAAGTTTTAAAGTTAAAACCTCTAAAGCACATAGGTGTACCTGGAAATGCTGTCCTCTGTTGATCTACATGATCAAGAAAACAAGAAAAAAATATTGCCGTACAGTGGATACACTAGACTTCCATACTGTATTCACTTTATTTCTGCTTAGAGTGTGCATTGTGAGTACATTGGCAATAGATCCTTAGAGATCAACAGGAAATCAAGAGATGATACCTTGGTTTCAAGTATCCTTCACAGGAGTCACCCCTTATGCTTTTACTCTCAGTTAAGATTTTTTTTTTATAATTTTTTCCCACCTTTTACGTTTTTCATTTAATTTCATTTCATTGCACACGGTGCACATATCACAACAATTGTGTAAACTACTTGTACTGTTAATTAAAAATATAAAAATCTAACATGGCCAATGCTTTAAAAGTAACCTTTAGAAAAATTGAATCTGAGATATAATAGCCAAATAAAAGATCCAACGAGCAGAGGGAGAAATCAGGGAATAAAAGGAGAGGCAGACAGCATGTGTCTGTATGTGGTGTTTTTACAAGGGTAAAAAGGAGTGAAGAACAGCTCATTCAAAGCCAGAAAAAGTCAGCATAATAACTTTGGAGTATGCAATATCCAGATGGACTCAGAACCTGACATGACTGGCTAAATCCCATAGTAGAATTATAATTATGATAAAATCCACACAATGTAAAATCTGCCATCTTGCTTTGATCCTGACCCACAAACACCGTTCATCCATTCTGCATTATCCTGCCTTTAACTTAACTTTAATGCACACACAGTCTATCCTTTGTAAATGAGAAAGCTGTTAACAAGCTGGATTCATTTTACTAAACATAATAATTTTGAAGCTAAATTAATCAAAGCCTGCAGAAACAAATAGTGAATTTTCTGACAAAAACAGGTTTGATTACCAAGGACACTGCAAACCTCTAACTGCTGGTAAATGAAATATATTAGAATCATGTGTGCCAACATTATTGTGTAGTACAGCACCTACGTCGGAGTCTTCTTTATGTCATGAGTTATTACTGCACAAAATTCATTAGTGGGAAAAATGTCTAATCTCAGTTCTTGCATATGATGCTTGTTAAACTGTAGACACTGAATACTGAATGCAGGGGGAAAATGAATTGAGATTGGATCAAGTTTACATTTGTCATGGAGCTACATATAAAAAGAAGCTAGCTGTTATTTTTTGTCTTGTGAAAAACTCAGTTCTGAGCACTGGCCACCGAAACAGATCACACTACACCAGAAAACAAATGCACAGGCATGATGCTTCTGTCTGGCATCTTTCAAATCACAACATGAATCATCATGAAAACTAAGCTAAAATTTAACATCTGACATATAAAATATGTAACTGATTTAAGCTGTAATAAAAATCAAATCAATACCAATAACTTAAAAATAAAATCCTAAAATTAAATTGTTTTAGTGTCTTTCAGTAAATTGAATGAAATTGAATTAAAATGTTTAATTGTAAAGACAGTTATTACATAAGATTGCAAATATGCAGAAAATATTTTACCTCCTTACAGTGGCAAAGAATTGTAGTCCTAGCAATTAAGTCAAACTGCCATAGTGATTAATTACATTTGTAATGAAATTACCATTTATACTTTTCACCTTGTCTTAAAACTGCATATAAGTAGCACTGGTCTATTCTCAACAGAAAGAAATACACACCCGCACTATAAAGATGCTGTACTGCTTATAAACATAAGGCAGATGGCTGAAGTGGTAATTTTACGCATGCAGAATGATTGGATGCGTATAAGTAGCCCCTCCAGACATCAATTTGTTGGTAAGCAGTGGTGGTTTCTTTGAGACTACGGGTGAGAAAAAGGAAAGGAAAATAAATTTAACATTCACATCATGTAAAGTATCATTTTAATGCCAATATATAATCACAACGACCGTTTCCAAAACAAACAAAATGTGGCTATTCAAAAAATCTCTGACAAAGTATTGTGTAAAACAGAACCACCCTTAGTTTGATAAAAGAAAATTCAGTGAAGCACTTCAGTCTGTTTCTCATCACTTTCTCTTTAGTAGTTGAATGGAAAGTTATGGAATATGACATATTCTTAAACCCCCAGTGAAGCACGGAGACTCGTAGACTTATGCACTTTGAGGCTCATTCCTGCCAAGTCCTTGACGATTTAGGACTGTCCCACAGTCAAATTGTTAAGTGCATGAGGGCTCTCTTACAGACATTTTGAGGCCTTCATCCACACTTTCCGTATATCCACATTTCTGCAGACTTTGCCACAGTTCATAGCATTGTGACATAAAACACGGGATTTCCAGGGGAAGCCTGGAAGCGCAAATGGTACCAAACCTTTTTGTTTAGTTGTTGCTGAATGATTCTCTTTGTACAAAAGGACTTAATTGGTTCAACTGTCTCTCATCCACTCTGTAAGGAACATGTTCAGATTATGCAGTCTGTCCATTAAGTACAGTGGCCACAAAGAAAGTGCAAGTCTTAAAATAAAACCCACAATATAAGGAACATGCCGTGGCATTGTCAGGGTACCATGATATTTCACAATGTTATGTCCCAGTTGTGTCCTATTTATGCTATTTGAGCCCTTGCAGCCTCTCGTACAGAGTCACTTACCAGGTGACAACAATTAAGGGTTCAGGGCTTAGGCCTTTGGGGCGATGTTGGGATTAGACCCTAGACTTTCCAATGGTGACTTTCCACACTCTTGCATATTCTGACATGTTTAACCATTCAAAATGTGAGTTCAGCCATCAGGCAAGATGAACTCACTTGTTTGCCAATATTCATTGTTGGTTTGTTGTCAAGGAATTGATATACCCTGAGTGAAAGAGGCAAGACTTTAAATCCTTCTATTTGTAAATACTATTGTTCTTTATTGTAGCTAATCCTGTTTAAATACTATAAATAATGTTAATTTGAGTTCATTTTTGTATTGTGCAAAAGTATTTTCCTTTATTCAAGCAATGCCACAAAGCACTCCAGTCAAACTCTGGCACCAGGTACCCCGAACACACAGAGCAACCAGTTGATAAAACACCCAATTCCCTTATAAGGACTTGGTTACAAAACACCAACAAACCAAGCTGAAACATATAACAAGCTTAATTCTCCATCTATTGGTCTGTCTAGGTAGCAGGGTACATCTGCCCATTTTGCTCAGTTTCTCAAAACACATCTCAACTGCTAAACTTCTACTTTAGACATGGTTATAGATATGGATTTGCTGTGAATACTGTACATGGTCAATGTATGATCAATGCGATAACTACTTATACATTTGAACTGCCGTGTAGCATATTATGTATGACATATCGCGACTACTCTATAACTATAACTGTCTGTGCACCAGATGGGGTAACTTTGAATCCCTTCCTGCAGGTGGCTGCCTACCCCTTCACCACTGCACGTCTCTCCAAGATCTTCTGGACCTGTGAAACTAGTTACGTGCAGGCTACTGTAAGACAAGGACACACAGTATTCAAAATAATCTCTTCTTGCCTAAGGCCTAAGACATAACAGACCCAATATGCCTCCCTCCCTGAGCCTACCTATCTCCAACTTTCTTTCCACACCGGGGTAGTCTTACAATTAAGTCTCTGTATATTACAGTATGCAATTAAATAAACCAATGGAAAAAGGGTGATCATTGAATGCAAGTCATCTCCATTATTTCAGCTGTTGTGTCTTTAGTTATGGTGTTCATAACTTTGAATATCGGTTAAGTTTAAGTACCAACTGCCAATCTTGGCAAGATCAGCCAAGATTCTGATGCCAACATCAGAAGTCACGCATCTCAGCATTTACAATTAACATATTTAACAGACACTTCAAAATATCTTAACTACAGTTTTAATAGTCCCCATAAGTGCGTGAATATGTATAAATTTCGTAGTTCCATAGATATGGCTGATGTAATTAAAGTTAGCACACTAACACATAGCTAGCTAGGCTGGTTGGTAATAGCTGTTTGACATGGCAGACATTCCTACTGGGGTTTTCATAGACTCATGGAATGACGATTTTTAGTCTATGTTATTGTTTGTTTTTTGTCTTAAAATCTTTGATTTTTGAAAATTTTTTTATGCCATTAATGTGGATTGAGTTGGATGGTAGCTAGCAAATCACAATGGACAAAGAAAAATGTACTTTGAATGGCAAGTTCAGCATCAAAGCCCTGTCAGATGGGTCCATCACAGGCCCGGCTCCAGCCCTCTGTAACAGGGTGGGCCAGGAAGATTTTTGGGAGGGCAATTACATATATAAAAAAAAATGGATGTTTGAGACAGAAGTCCTATGACAGCGAAGCGTTCTATGGGGCTCCTAATTTCCAAGCATGTAGACCCTAAAGTTATCTGACATCTTATCCAGTGTGTGCATGTGTGCAGATGCGTATGAGTGTAGTTATGTGAGCATGTGTGTATGTTTGTATGCATGCATGGGTCTGTGTGTGTGTGTGTGCACCTGTGTATGGAGCTTAGGTGTCTGTGTGCATGCATATATGTGCGTGTGGGTGGATCATCCTCCATCATATATACTTTAAGTAGTACACAACATTTCTACTAAAACAGGATATTTCAGACAGAAAATAAAACTTCTGCACAAAATGCTGCCTAACTTGGCTACTTTATTGGCTACTTTTAAGCTATATTATACACAGAATAGCATTGAACCTTAAATACTGCATGTCATGACATGCGGGACTACTAAATACCTGACAGGGAAAGCAAAAGCAAGCATCTTTTTTGAAGGAATATTCAAGCCAGGGTCTCGACTTATACAACATAACAGAGGAACATCTCTCTCTACCACCAATCTCGCCGCGGATAAGTTTTTAGAACTGGCTGGTTTGGAGATTGTCTGTTCAAATAACACCGGAATCACTTTGAGACGGACCAGCAACATCATCACTGCAAGAAACATCAACTGAACTAGAGTGACAGTCCCATCCACTAAGCTGGACATTAGTGGCTGTCACACTATCTGTGGTAGCTTTTCTTGGTACCAGAAATCTATACATTTCTACGTTTCTAGCTCGTAAATTTAGGCTAAACTAACTAACTAGTGTTTTCAGCTAACCAATATACTTAAGAAATGTTTAGCTAAATAAAAGATTGACAACTGGTACGAACAATTAAGATGACAAATAAGATGGAAAATGGTTGTTGATATTATGTTCAGTTTATATACAGACAGCAAAGTCTCTTTGTAGATACACTTACAGAAAAGCATATAGTAAGCTGGGTGACCGCCAAAGTGTGTACATTAGACTCCAATGTCACATAAAAATATCAAGGCTAACACTGATTGGGTGATCATCTCCATTCGTATGAACGGTGATTGTATGTTCAGAGTCCGAGAATATTTATATTCTTGTTACATTTATGCGCAAATCAAAGATACATTTTTGCAAAAAATAAAACGAAAAAATATATGCTTGGGAACAGAACACATTTTTCTATTTCTCTTCCCCCTCTTGACTGGGTGGGCCAGCCTTGTGATTGGGTGGGTCAGGCCCATCGACACCCTGGCCCCCCCGTGAAGCCGGGTCCGATCCATCAACAAAATTAAAGTTATTTGCAGTAACTGTTGATGTTACTTGAGTTTCCACCAAAGTACATCTACTCCAAAATACCATTTGCTAGCCAGAAACTTGAAAGATTGCAGGTTCGAATCCCCAACCAGCAAGGCACCACTGAGGTACCCTGAGCAAGGTGGGGCGGTACTGCTCCCCAGGCGCTGAATTAGCTGCCCCCTGCTATGTCACATTGTCACATATGGGTTAAATGCAGAGAACACACTTCGTTGTTGTGCACTGTGTGCTGTGGTGTGTCGACAATGACAATTAATCAGTAAATTCAATTTAATTCAATTCAGCACACAAAATGAAGACAATTTTGTTAGGCCCAAATCATTTTGTTTATTGCAAACCTCACTTGACAGTGTGTGAAGGAAACCCATGGATAAACCATCAAGCAGCAAGTTTGCTACAGAAATAAGTAAATGGGTGGCTACAGCTTGCAGGGTAATTATCATTCTGGAGGATGAAGGTTTGTGTGAAATAATTCGAATCACCTCCAGTGACTGCAGTTATGAATTGCCATCCAGCGATATCATTGTATTGAAGAGGCACAAGTTGTATGATGACAAAAGAGCAAAAGTACTGAAGGAGCTGGGAGAGATTAGGATGGTTGCGCTCACTGGGGGCTATTGGACTTCACAATCACAGATACCTTAGGGTAACACTGCATTTTTTTAATGAGCAGGGGGAACCTCCGTCACATGCATTGACTGTTATCAAGACAGAGAGGCATTTTGCCCAAGCCTATGCCGAGCAGTTTATCCAAGTAGCAAAACAGTGGAACACTGAACATAAAGTCAGCATACTCACCCCTGATAATGCTTGGAACATGATAGCAGTGGCAACATTTGCTATTTGAGCATTTGTCTTGCATTGTGTACAGCCTCCAACACTCCATCACAGTGTTTTTGCAGAACAGTGCATTAGCAAAATGCAGAAAGGTTCTTGGACATTTTAAACACAGTCGATTGCGGAGGTAAAACAACAGTAAATTGCACATGGCTGAAGACCGAGGCTTTCACACAGGATGTATCAACAAGATGGAACTCTACCCTGGACATGATAAAGCAAATTCTGAGAAATGAACAACCACTTCACCATTTAGTGAAACTCATTTATCGATAGTCTGTTAGTCTGTCTGTTTCTAAATCAAAGTGGGATTTGTCAGAAATGTGTGTGTGCTTTTGTAATTATTACATTGTGGGGACCAGGGTCCTGTATCACAGCTGGATTTCTTGCTTAGCCGGATATCTTATCGGATTTAATTTAGTCTGAGCTAAATGTAAGTGAACGAAGCCCATTTAAACTGGGGCACCTTAAAGCTGACAAGTTATAGGGCTAAACAAGAAATCCTGCTTTGTGATAAAGACCTCAGATTTCTCCACAATATGGTAACCCACAACGGTAACCTCAGCTTTATAAAAAATCTGTGAATGTAATCAAAAAGCTAAAGTATTTAAAAGTTAGGGTCAAATAAGGGTTAAGGTTGTCACAGTTAGGATTAGGGTTATAACCACAGAAATGAATGTCCCCACAAAGTCGTGTGTATGTGTGCGTGCGTGTCTGTCTGTCTGAATCATGGAGAGAAAGCAATCAGCCTATAAAGAGTGACTGTTTTGAGTGAGAGTGAGGTCTATTGCGTTGGGCAAATCATGGACTGAGCTCAGTTGTTTTATTTCAGGAATAGGATTTCAGGCAGGATTAATTGCCTAACTGAAATGCTTTATTAATGCAGGTATACAACTGAACTTCTCGGTGGAGATAAGTTTGTTTCATGCTTAGTGATGCTGCCTGCTTTGTGCCATCTATTGAGAGTAGGCCTTCACTGCAGACACAGAAAACGGAAGGAAAAAACAAACATCACATGGCTGAGGATTGCAATAGCACTTGATCTTAGTATTAAGGAGCTTAAGTGTCTGTGCTGAGCTGAGAGGGCTAAGGTGTGGGGTTTGATCTGTGCCGTGCTCAGAGAGGAAAAGCATGCATACTCAGAGCATCCAGAGATGTCTGAGCTGCATAAGAAAAGCGGAGCTCTCAGGGTTGCTTCAGAGTCTGACTTTGATGAAGAGGAAGACTCCAATGAGAAATTACTGGTGCACTACAGGGCAGTGCCTGCTATTGGTATGGAGGACTGTCCCCAGCAGTGGTGGTCCAGACATGAAGGAGCACACAGCAAGCACGCAAGTACTTGGCAACACCTGCCACATCAGTACCGTATGAGAGGTTATTTTCTCTTTCTGGCCATATTGTGCAGATGAAGCGAGCTTCCCTGTTGTCTGATAATGTAAACCGGTTTGTCTGTTTAAGTAACTGCCTGGGTGCAAAGAAACAGATGTGTAGCCTAACTACTGTGTCCAAAGAAATTGAGGAGTAACTTAACTGCAGTATCCAGTATCCTGTTTCTCCAATTTTCTTTGTTGTACTCTTGTTTCACAATTTCAGGCTCACTTTATGATTTGTTTGTTGTATTTATCATCCTGGTTTTATCCCACAGCACAAGGGGATATTTTGTAAGCCTTTATTTTTCCCCAAGTGAGGTCGGATACAATTGTAGGGATTTACTGAAGTTATAAAAAAATTATCTAACCAATGTACCTACTGTATCTGTTGTACAGAGGTGTATCATTTCTTGGGCTTGAGTTTTCCATGAGTTGTAAATGTGATATGAGCATATTGGTAAATTCTGGACTTGTGTGAGTTCCTTGAATAGTTAAGTCATTCTTTTGTGTTAATTACTCTAAAACTGTGGCTATTGCAGTGTAATTTTTTGCTGCATGTAAATTTGGATAGAATACATTGTGAGATGCTTTAGAAGTGTCAGGGTTTTAGGGTGTGATCTATGATCTATACTTACTTTGTTATATGACTAAGTAATGGAAAATTTAGCAGGTCTGTATCTGTTATTTGGGCTTGAGTTTTCCATAAGTTGTCTGGCCGTGCTTTACCAAATGTACATCACTTTGGATAAGAGCATCTGATGATGAATAATGTAATGAAGCAACCTTTGTAGAATCATGGTGACTCTCATCTCTTCTGTGGAAATAACAACATGATACTGAGCACCTGAGATATGGAGGAAATCAGTAGACTGCTTACTAGCCACCAAAAAAATAATAATAGAATATAATTGTTTTGAAGTCCTGACCAATGTGCTGTATGCACATTAACAAAATAGTGCATACAGTCCAGTGGAACAATAAAGCTCCAGGACTGAGGCTAAGGCTTTTGTTGTAGTTGTTTGGTCCAACTATCAACTGTTTGCCCCAATGTTAGTTCCACTTATATTCTATTTTATATATACAGTATTAGGGCTGTCAAAATTACGCGGGGGCATCATGATGATTAATCTGATGAAAAAAATTTAACGCAATTAACCCATCTGCAGCGCATAATAATACGCCTGGATAATGACCCAAAACCCGACCCGACCCGAGGAAAAAAAAAACACCAGTGAGCCTGTATTGCCATGGAACTTACCAATGAAGTGTCATTTGTGACACTGTAACCCACAGATGACATAGATGTGTGCCAGATTCACAATTTTATGCAAGATTAACTGTGTACCAAACAACAACAAAGAAACCGAAAGATCGATTTTTACGTCGTTATTTATTGAAACGTTGCGGAAAATTGCATGAAAGACATTGCATGAATGCCAAAGTAGGTTTGATGTACCTGTTTTATGTCCGTCGTATTTGTAAAGCACCTCACACTTAAAGCAGATAACGTACTGTAGTCTGTAACGGTGTCATCGGACGAGACGACTTGTCCAAATTTTTCCCAAACCTTGCTTTTTTGGCCCACTTTCTGCACAACGTTTGCATCGCCCTTTCTTAACTTCTCTCTGATTAAGTTATCCATGTCTTCATCGGAGGTCTAGGAGAGATTTTGGCGGTGTAAACTAAAGCTACGGATAGCTTTATTTCCTTTTTTTTCCCTGATTGTGATTGCGAGTGGAACTAGGAGATCCGTGGTAATTCGAACCCCGTTTACAACACGTTTTGATCGATAATGAAATGCGTTTTGTGACGTTTTGACCCGCCCGCACCCACCCACGATATTTTAAAACTGTCTGTCCTAAAACCACCCGCACCCGCGGGTCACGGGTCGACCCGCGCATCACTAGTGGACGTATTGCTACGGAGTTTTATACGTAAAGCACCGCGTGTAATGTGTTACTGTGCAACTGATATTGCTAACAATGGCAATTAACCGGGCTAGAATTGGATTTCATGATAAATCGGATTATTTGTCGGATTTACGGATTTACATGAATGTTCAAGATGTTCAATAAACATGTTAAGTGCATATATATTCCCTTTCTTCTTGATTCTGTTTACTCATGCAAAATGAAATGTGATTAATATAGATTACAAATGAATGATATTTAATCGTGGTTAATCGAAATTAATCCACAGCAACCCTGTGATTAATCTGATTAAAAATTTTAATCGTTTGACAACACTGTTATATATATATGCCAAACAGGAAATATTTAATCATCTTTGATATATATGGAATGAACGCCAATATATGTAATTTATATACAATGAAAGCTGGAATATATGGAATGAAAGCTGATATATATATAATGAAACCTGGAATATATGGAATGAAAGCCGATATATATGGAATGAATGTCGATATATATACAATGAAACCCGGAATATATGGAATGAATGTCGATATATATAGAATGAAACTCGGATTATATGGAATGAAAGCTAATGGAATCGCCGTTAATTATCCTTGGCGTTTATGCGACGAACAATTTCTGTCTTTACACAGACTGTCTGTATAATTTATATTTTGAAGAACTGCTGTTCGTACGCTAAAAGCTAAGATGATATTGAATGAAAAGTATGATATATAAAAAATTATAAGAAATTATAGATAGGTACTGCTTTGGTCAACTTCGTTGGGTCTTCCACTACAAGGCGCGCTATCTATCTATCTGTCTATCTATCTATCCATCCATCCATCCATCCATCTAACTAACTTTTCACAGCAAGGAACAAACCATATACAGCGGTACCTTGAATTACAAGTGTCCCAACTAACGAGATTTTCGAGATACGAGCCATCTCTCGGCAAATTTTGCTTTGAGTTGTGAGCTAAAATTTGGGTTACGAGCCAGCTTCAGATACCCCACCGCTAGTTGCCGCAGTGAACGCCGAAACATCCGCCCAGCATCCCGGGTCTCACTCGTTCATTTTAAGCGGTCTTAAGAACATAAGAACATATGCCATTCGGCCCATCAAGCTCGTTTGGGGAGAACTTAACTAATAGCTCAGAGTTGTTAAAATCTTTTCTAGCTCTGATTTAAAGGAACCCAGGGTTTAAGCTTGCGCTACACTAGCAGGAAGACTATTCCATATTCTAACTACCCACTGTGTAAAGAAGTGCTTCCTCAAATTCATTTTAAAATGTTCTCCTGCTAATTTCCACTTATGGCCACGAGTTCTAATATTTAAACTAATATTGAAATAGCCATTTGGCTGAACAGCATCCAGACCTGTTAGAATCTTATATACCTGGATCATGTCCCCCTTTAGTCTCCTTTGCTCGAGGCTAAACAGATCCAGCTCAGCTAACCTCTCCTCATACGACATTCCTCTAAGACCAGGAATCATTCTCGAAGCCCTACGTTGCACCCTTTCCAAGGCAGCAGTGTCCTTTTTAAGGTATGGTGACCAAACCTGCACACAATATTCTAGGTGGGG
>JAODKC010000137.1:22151109-22181820 GCA_026777985.1 Mormyrops attenuatus | reverse complement strand
AGTTTTACCTTGCACAGAAAGAATTTTTTCTGAACATTTTCCATTTTCTCCCTCACAAGAATGACATATGTATTATTTGGGGCTCTAGTCAGAAATTTCATCATAGTCTTCTCCTTCAGGGGTTGTGGACCCAATATAATATGCTGGTGCTGATGTGAACATGATCACGCAGAACAAATCTGTTTCTATGCTGAAGGATGTGTAAACTGCGATGTTTTCTGTCTGTTTTCTTGTGTTTCTGTGTTATTGTTTTCTTTGTATCTGCATCTAGTTTCTTTTTCATGTTTTCCCTCTTTCCGTATTTGTTTTGTTTCTTTTTCAAGACATGAACTGTAGTTCCACCTCGATTTTGTCATCTTATGGCTGTGAAAATAATGTATTAATCATTTTTAATATATCATCATAAAATGACAACCAGTAGTGAATGTTTAAAGTCTGTTCATGAAATTTTCACACAGACGCTCAATGTAAATGAGTTTAAAGGGAGCACATTGAGCTTAAAAGGAACAGCAACAATTTTAGATTAAAAACATATTATATAATATTTTAAGTACAATTTTTGTCAAATTATAAATGATCTATTTTATATAAGTTCATATATTACTTTAATATGAACAAGCAGTTTTGATAATGTCTTAAATTATACTTGCACTTGTGTTGATGTCACACTGTCGTACTCTGCTTTTTATAGTACTGTACACTTTAAGCTCACTTTACAATTATATGAATTCTTAAACAATTACAGCTATCTGACGGTTGACCTTCAAGAAACTGGAAATATATCATACAATGGACTTTAAAATATGATCCACTATTACTTAAGATAGATATGTTAGCACACAATCTTATATGGCTAGAATGCTAACTAAATACTGTGGTGCCTGTGCTATGTCTGCAAAATAATCTTTTGATTTAACTGTAAATATATCACACATCCAAGTTTCAAGTTATACCATGCATGGTTAAACATTAATCTCTTCATTTTGCAATGACTAGTGATAGTTATGCAAAATAAAGGTTTAAATCTATTAAAAATGTAAGTTGATGAAAGTCCTCTTCTGGCAAGCTTTCAAAAAACCCGCCAGGAGGTGTGAAGACATGCATGCTTATATCAGAGTATGCAATTATATGTTTCACTGAAAATTACTAGAAGTGTTTAGTAGCAAACACATTGATTGGTTCAGACATCAAGCAGGAAGATGACTTGTTTTTTCTTTAAGTCATTTGAGCTCAAGACTTAAAAGTAGGTATTCAGTTTTTATTTTACAGTACTGATTGGGTCATGCTCATGGGTTAGTCTCTTATGCATTAAAAATGTCCTCTGTCCACATCGATACATTCCTGGAGCCTGTCCCTGACAGTGTGACGCATTTTAGTTGTCTTGAGAACACTTTTCTATATTGTTGGATCAGGCGACGTGGCAGCATTGGCTGGCCATCACGTTCACCTGACCTGACATCCATCGACGTTTTTTTTTATTGGGGCATATCAAAGGAGAAGGTTTTTGAGAGGAAGCCCCACACAGTGAATGAATTGAAGGAGTTCATCTCACCAGCATTTGTGGACATTGATGCTAACAGGGATTTGTCTGCTAAAGTGTGTTGCAGTGTCAGGGAAAAGCTCCAGGAATGTATCAATGTTGACAGCTGGCAGAGTGATTTCACAATTGAGCCTTTAAGCAAGACCCTTAACCCTAATTTCTTCGGGAATTGGCAGACACTGCATTCTCAAGAATGTAAAATATGTAACTCATAAATGTTAATAAATGCAGATTAAATGGTTTTCAAAACTGTAGCAGGATTTCAGGCGGGGTGTAATTATCACTCCCGTGCAGCAGATGTCAGTATGCAACTTTTAATCAGGTCCATTATAACCTATTCGCAGAAAAAGAGAACTACTTAGAGATACAAGCCCGGTTGCTATGGCGGGATGGATGTATGTTTGTATAATATACATCGCTGTATTTTTGGGGTAATTTCTCGCGCATGAATATTCAACGAATTGGATCCCTAATCTAACAACGTTGTCTTATAAAATAATATATTACAGCGATGTCCCTGTACAGAAAGATGGAAAAATTCGATAGTTATGGTAAGGATATACGGTGGGCAGAAGTACGATTTCAGCCAACTAGCTATAGTGTTTTGTTAAAAAACATTGTAATGCGATCAAAACGTACATGGTAAGAGGATAAAAGAAAAAGAAAACCGACGTCATCACTCGATTTTTCTATCACCGTTTCGCGCGACATACCTTGCCTAAAAATATATAACTGGTAGATTAGATACATAGCATTAGTGAAACAAACTGCTTTGTTTGAAGGTGTACTTGAGGTTTAAGAATCATGTCCCACCGACTCACGAAGGAAGAGCTGGACGAACAGTTTGAGTTGTTTTTAAAAGAGGTGAGTATTTTGCTAAGCTTTGTATGTGTTTTTTTTTCTTTCTTTAATGTGGCAATTCAGTTTGATCGCATTTCTCCTCCCATTCATCATCCAGTTTTATATTTTATTTATTTCCCGTTTACCAAACTCCATTGGCATCCGTAGATTAGAAATATTTTTAAATAATTTATGATTATGTTTAAGGTTTAAGTCAGATTCAGTTTTATCCGTAAGTTCTTGCAGTTTGCATCTAAAATGGAATTCTTGGTGGATTTAATCTTTAACTGTTTAAAACAACATGCTCCTTACATTTATAAATGGTCTATTGTAATAAGATAGTTATATTGATATATATCTTACACATTTCATAGAATATGGAAGTGATTTTACTTTGTTTTACAAAACATTTTTAGTTTTCACTGTTAGTGTCAAAGTGGAGTGTTGTTTTGTTTTGTCACAGGGATGAATGTATTCACTGGTTAGGCATAACACATTTATGCTTCATTCTTTGCAGTCCATCTCTGATGACTCTGTGGATTTGGGTCGCACAAATCATACCAGTGGGTTGGACAGTTTGGGGAAGGTGCTTCAAAACCCTGCACATACTACTGGGGCGTCTCGACCATGGTGGAATGAAGATGAAGAGACTCTGAATGGGGGTATGTGTATATATGAATGTATGTACACTACCAGTCAAAAGTTCTTGAACAGCACAGGTTTTTACCACTTTTCCATTTATTTCATAAACTGCTGATTTTTTATTTTTAAGTTTTGGAAAGTTGAGTGAACAACTATAAATGAAAATAAGTCAAATAAAACAAGTTTCTTTCATAACGTGGAATCAGCATGTGATGGTGCATGTCTGACATCCTATTAACCGGTTTTGTGGTGATGGCATAGTCAAATTCTAGGCTGTCCTTTAACTTTAAATGCACTAGTTAACTTTTCATCCAGTGAAACACAGCAGTATGTAATGTCCTTTGTAGAAAAAATTGCTTGAATTTTCTCTGCTGTTATAACTTCTAGAAGAGGTTACTTTGATGAATCAAAGATGTGAAATTTTCTTGCTAATAAAGGTCATGAACTGATGAACATACTGTAAATTTAATTGTTAGCAAAGATTACTGGGTGTATTTTTAGTAAATTTTAAATGAGTAACATGCATGTATAGAAAATCTTAGTGTGTGCAAAAACTTTTGACTGGTAGTGTATGTATGGTGAATTTGGAGTGTAGCGATTTAATTTTTTAAATAACACCTTTCCCTGTGTTTGGATTAAGGCTTTGGGATATGAAAAGGTTATTAACAAGCATGGTCTTTTTTGGTGGACTTCACTTTTATAATATCAAAATGAAATTAAGTTTTTGGTAAGGGAAGTGAAATGTTTTAAATGAATATACAGTGCCCTCAGAACTATTGGCACCTTCCATAAAGATGAGTAGAAAACATGTGTTTCTGACGAATTAGCTTAATCTCACACCGAAAAATTTAGAACAATCCAATGCTTAAGTGCGTAGGACATTCTAGAAAAAAGAACCACATTTGCCTCATTATTGGCACATATCAATATAGTACTTCATGCAACCTCATGCAGCATTATGCCAACATAATGCTGAATTTTAACAAGGGTCCTAGTTCGTGCTGGGAATCAGCCCTGACCTCACAATTCAATCCAGTTTCGATTTACGAGTGCCCAGTTTTGATTTTTTATTTATTTTTTTTTTTACTGCCCACCACCACCCTCTCCGGAGGACAACTTTATTTTACATTGAATTAAAGGTACAAGAGTGTGGCCACTCCGAACTCCAGAAATAAAATAAAATAAAATTTTAAAGGAAAAAAAAATAAAAAAATGGGGGGGGGGGGCGGAGGAGGACACAGAAACAACAATCCCAGTGACAACAGACATCAACCACCATAGGGAGAGATGGTAAGAAAGAAAGAGAAAAATAAATAAATAAGTAAAAATAAATACAGGAAAGAAAAAAAAAAGTTTTGATTTGATTTAATTTTGTTTTACCATCATTTTAGAACAATTCTTTGAGAATCAATTCATTGTGTAATGTCAAACATTAAGAAAAGTCAGTGTTAAACAATATATTTTTTTTTATTTAACCAACAAACAAAATAGTGTACTGTACTGCATTTAGAACATAGCTTTCAGCTCAACAAAACCTAACAAATGCCATCTGAGATCATGATGCTGACTATTAGCAATCTGTGTTGAGCCATGTTTTCTTACTGAAGCCATGATCACTTCGTGAGTGTGTCCACATCAAAATCGTGCTGTGTGCAACGCTCAGCCAATCACTTAAGTATGGACTGCAATAGGGCCACATATTTCAATGCAAGAAAAAAGAAAATATGAAGAATTCAAAAGTACAGTGATGGCCAGGTACACCATTGCTGCCACCAAAGCTAGAAAGGCATGCTCGCAGTGGATCACTGTCAATGTACATCCATATGTACAGTTTGATTGTCATTAAAAAATGTCAATAATTGTCTTAAATTCCAAGGATGTTTTCCTTTATCCAACTCACACTTACTCACACACACAGCGTGGATATGTGACCGTGAAAGATGACAAAGCTGTTGACATATTTTAGGAGAGCGATATGTTCATTAATAATTACATCATTCAAAGTGTAAAGGGGTAGACGTGAAGTAAAGTGCGGTTTAATAAAAGCACTACAAGGGGCAATGAGCACTACCTAATGAGCTCCACTGCTTAATTTTCAGAGTATCTATTTCTATACATATTTATTAATTATTGCACTGTGTCCATTTGCCATCAGTGACTGTAAACAAATGACAGCTATTGATTGTGAAGTGCACATGTAAACATTTGAATATTCATTACAATTTGCCTGTAAAGTAATCTGGAAAACTAGAGGATGTACACAAGTTGCCGTTAACTCAAAATGCTGAACCAATGTCTCATTACAGCTGGGATTGCCACTTGGCATGGATATTAACTAGATGTAGTACACATACCAAAATGACTCATAATGCAAAAATCACTGGTGTGTGTATCTGTCTGTGGACATCAAAGACCTGTTATTAAAATTCACCTGACTTGCTCTGTTGGAAGCTATTACAGCCAAAAAACTGAATATCGAATATAAGACTAGCTTTACCACGGGATTCTTAAGGATAGGCCATTTCAAAAGTGGGAAAGCCTGTTTGTTTCATTACATTAGTCCAAGCACTGTTAATGATCTCTGAGCCTGAACATAACCTGCCACTTGTTGGCAAGTAAAATTCAGTCACTGGGAAAATTCAAAAATGAACAAAATCAATCTTGGGATTTTGTGAATCAGTATATTATAATGGTTAATCATAAAATTGTTCTTTTCCCCTACCCCTAGTGCTAATAATTCCAGAGGGCACTATACGTCTTAATTATTTTTGAACTCGTTGCTGTTTAATGATCTCATTGTTTTTCCCTAAAATTGTGGTCCAAGATATGCGTGCACTGATATCTTAATTTAGCTAATTCCTGACCTACACAAGAAAGGAATATTATGATCTAGTAAATCACTGGCAAATCATTTTTATTTATCGATGATGTCACATTATTTGTGGTGATTAGCCACAATTAAGTAATTTTTATGGAATTCTTATGGTTTTACTTTTACATGCTACTTACCTGACCTGCTGAAATACTGTATTGCTGAACACGGTTTTATGTAATTGTTCTTAATCCTTTAGGTGAGTCAAGGTAGCCTTTTTTCCATTATTATCTCATATACATATATTGACAGTCTCAAATGACATACATGTCATGCCTTTTCACACAACAGCAGTTGGCTGATTAATGAACTCTTTAGTTCTCCTGCTGTTCTCAACTCAACTGGATGTAACCATCCCAGTCAACTTAAAATTATTGGAGAGGAGGAAAACATGACTGACTGGTTCTGAAAACTGTCTAGGTACCTTCTTTATTTTTGTAATACTTGTCAGTTGCCTTATTTTAAATGAAATGTCTCTAATTATTCTTAGTAGTGTTTTTTACGCTGGTAAAAAACACTACTTCTTTTACCTCTTAGAGACCAGACACCAAAAATGCTCATATTATGTGGTACAATATCTTTTTCTAGTTTTACAACCATGATTTATATCAAGAAAGTCAAAACAATAATGTCATTTTACCCCTTTTCAAAGTTTTTTTCTGTTTTTCTTTTCAAAGACCTCTCTTTCCATCTGTTGAACACTAAGGTTTTAACTCCTGGTGTTAATTGTGCAGTAATCATGGGAATCATCAGTGGAAAGTAAACTAGACAATAGGTTATGGTAGTCATTATTGAATTTTTAGTTGTAATTATTTTTTGAATGGGCAGTGGGGTTTCAAGATGCAGGTTCCACCATTACAGGATGCGGTATAATTATATTTATTAAGAAATAATGATACAAAAAATGCAAATGTTGTTAGACCTGTGATTCAGTTATGTTGCACTTGTGTTTTTATTTAATTTTTACAGTTACACTATGAATATTTATACTGTACATGTTTATAGAGGTTTGGGTTTTCATTCTTAGAGCAATTTACTGTATTTGAGACTGTACATAGGTAGTGTGGTTTTGTAATTGGCAAGTTTCACATGCAATGCCCAGGTTTTTCACTAGACTCAAATTACAGTTGCACAGTACAAAGAATTGGTTCCTTACTAGATTTAATCAATTATGACCTTTTTTTCCTAGCCCTCAATTGTCAGAAGTGAGGAAAAGGGGAACAGTATATAGTGAGGTCTTAGTGTAGCTTTTTTGGGCTGGTTTTATTTGAATAAACATCACAAACAAAAAGAATTGCTGATGTGCTAGTTAAAAGCAAGATTTGACAGGATATTATAGAGCAAGGAACCATGTGTCTAGAAGGTGAAGACTCAGCGGCTGAAATACGGAGGTGATTATGTGTCTGACACTGAGCTGGTGTCAGCAACCGATAAGCCTGCTAGTCCTTTAGTGTCAAAATGACATTTCAACCTGTTCTATTTATTAGCACCAATAGCCTTCTACAGTTGAATTTTTGCTCTTCTATCCATAACTGCACAAATTTTGTATGGGTTTCAAACCCCTTAAACTTCCTATTTGCCAATATTTGTTTCAGGGAATAGCTAAAAAACAAACAAAAAAAAGAATCTCATATCGTCCAAGCCCTAATTGTAATTATAAATATTGATGCTACATGTTGTGCACATGCAATTGTCACATCACTAGGACCACAATAGTCAGCTGAATTGAGATAGGCTTGCATGGTATCTGATTTTTCGTACCCTCATATTGCCCGCACATTAATACCTGGCATATGATATATATATTTTTAAATGTTATTTTGCAAGACATTTCCAGTATTTTGAAATCTTGGTGATAAAAATTTGCCAAGCGGAAGGGGTGCAGGGGGTCCATCACAATATGGAAAAAACTGAGCCACAAGAGTATAAGTGGGTGTTTTCTTTTTACTCACAAAATAGGCTGTTTGCAGTACTGTTGGGCGGTGTACCGGTTCATACCGAACACCGTTTTTTATTATTGTTATGATATGAATTTTTCTTATACTGCAATACCGGTTTAAATAGCCTACACTACGTTCGGAAAGTGGCACAGCTGGAAACTGTTTAAGGGGGGACCTTTTTCACTGCTGCACCACTAAAAATGTACCACGGAAGATATAGCTGATGCTGGAGTTCAAAATAATGAGACACTGGGGTTGTCAAAAAATCAATTCTCAGACACTAATCGATATTAAAAATTACTATCTGATTAGATACTCTTTCACTATTATTGATACCAACAGTGCGGTTCTCATTCGCCACACAGCGCCGGCGCACGTGCGCGCGCACACACACACACACACACACACACTCGCGCAGCCCCTCCCCTCTTCTCAATAGCTGCTCAACGCATTCGCACTGGTTAACGCACACATACAGAGTTGGCCGAATATCACATATGCTGCAGTTGAAGGCACTTGGCGAGCTGCTTCAGTTTAAAAAAAAAAAAAGTGCCATTTGGAAGTATTTTGCAGATGAGCATGGAAAGGCTAAGGATGTCTACAAAGTTGTGGTGATGAAGTCAAGTAGCACGTCAAACTTTGGGAAGCATCTTAAAGACCGACATCCCGAAATTTCGCGAGGTCCGTAAAGCTCGCGGTTCAGCAACATTGAACTATTAAACACTTATCAAAAATGTTAACTTCCTAGCGCACACCTTAACATTAGCCATTTATCTGTAACAGGGGTCACCAACATGGTGGCCATGGGCACTAGGATGCCCCCAAGTACCACGTGAGTCGCCCGCAGACCAGTTCTAAAAATAGCACAACTCACCAGTGATCAGCGTCTAAAAATTAATTTTATCCTGTTGCTATTCTTCTTTAATCACATTTGCATTTATATAGATTTGAAAATGAGAATATCTAAAAAAAAAATGTTTAAAACCTGTTTATTATACTGAGTAAATTTGTTATTTAAGAAGAGTATCAAACTGGTAGCCCTTCATATAGCTCAGTACCCGTGAAGTAGCTCTCAATTTCAAAAAGGTTGGTGACCCCTGATCTATAAGCACTTAGCCAACAAACACATTAGCTCTATGTTATCATTAAGGTAGCAGATAGGTGCAATGGCTAATAATAAAATAATATAGTTAATGTGGGAACAATGCAAAAACGTGAAACTAAAATGTGGTAAAAGCCCAGTCATACTATAAAAAAAAAAGTCGCACACTGTGAAACCGATATAACTTTGAAAAATATCGTGATATAAATTTTTGGTCATACCACCCAGCTCTAGTTTGTAGGTAACTTGGTCACAATTGGAGGCTGCTGCAGTGCCGGTTGGAAGTCAGGCTAACACTAGGCCTGTGTGATATGACAACATTATCGGTAAGCAACTATATCAGACTAGTAGACTGGTGTCAGTGTCTGACAGTGACTAACACAAAGCAAGATAACGATTAATGATTTGACTTTCAGTTCAGCCCTTTAGCCTAAATTTCTGATGCAGTTAAACAAAAATGCTATAAATTTTTTCAACCTGTATGGTATGCAAAGGTATCGTTGTATGTAAGAGTTGGCCATAATGGTGATACACAGAGAATGTAATACTTTCTGAGGTGGTACGTGGTTTCAGAAGTTGCTTTAGTCATAAATAATGCTTTAGACAGAAACTCTGCAAATTTAAGAAAAGAAAAAAAAACTTAAAATTAAAACTGAAATTGGTCCAGCAATCAGACATTTTCCACAGAGACTAAAAACGATAATCAACACCACTAATCAGCACCACCATTGACAAGTTAACAGATTACCCGTATATCATTTTTTTTAAACTGTCAAGTTTTTCTTTTAACAAAAAAACATTGAGTTCCCCACTTGGTGCTGTTTGCATATTTGTGGGGAGGGGGTGCTGGATTTGAAATGATCCTTGTTCCTGATATATATATTTAAATAAAATAATGCATATTATGTTTTAGACATCATTCAGCTGTTGGTAGCACCACTAGGTGCAGCATAAATGTGTTTCATCATATGTAGTGCATCACTCATTAGAAACTAATAATTGGGGAGCACATTATTCATACCTTTTTAAAGGTATGAATAATGACGGTGTTCTGTCCTCACTGCACTGTATCCCATGGCACAACTTGACAGGCAACTAAACGCCTTCCACAATCAACAAACCAAGTGTGTTTAAACCTGATTTATTAACTGAATGGGTGAAACTAAAAAAGAAACAGAAAATACAAATCACTTCACCCTTCATATAAAGTGTTTACAATTTCAATTAAAGATTCTACGTAAAAGAAAGCTTCGATTCATAAGACTTGCTGCAAAACCATAGGGATTAATAGTGTTTAGCAAAACCACCGCATGTCTTGGCAGCAAATGAAACAAATATAAATTATTAGGAATACAAACACATAAAAAATCTTTTACATATCACATATAAAATGCTAATAAATGAAAATGGATTCCAACAATACTGTTAAAGGGGGAGTAAGATATGATCGATCAGATCGTAAAGACACGGGAACATTCATTAACTCTTTGTGGACATTCCCCGAGAACTGCGAGGCAAATGCAGAACACAGCACTCCCCACCTGGCATCGTAAGTTGCCGCTACCCTTTAACTTGAAATCAAATCTAGATGTAAAGGAAAGAAAACCTTTTATCTATTGCCCGATCTTTCTGGAGGAGTAGACCTCAGTAACAGGTCTTAAGAGAAGCTTGGCCCCATCCTGCTTAGAGACCCTAACTTCTACTTTGCAAACCTTCCCATCTTTGCTTGGGTTAGGGAACCCAGTAATGATTCCAATGGCCACCCATTTCTCTTGGCTTGGCAGTCTTTTATGAGGATGACACTGCCTTCCTGTAAATTAGCTTTTTCAAGTTGCTATTTGTTGTGCGTCTGCAAGGAAGAGAGATTTTTTTCTCCATCTGTCCTAGAAGACATTTGCAAGACTGCAAGACTGCACCTGATGCCACTGATGTTTGTCCAGGTCCTTTGTGTTGTAGTGTATTTTAGGAGCTCGGTTAATACAAATTTTTTGCATAAGGAAAGTAGAGGGAGTGAGAACAACAGGGTCTGTAGGATCAGATGAAACAGAGGTCAAAGGTCTTGCATTCATGATGGTTGTTACCTGGGCCTGAAAGGTAAGAGTCTTATGAGTCAGTAACGTTGAGGAGCTGAGGCTGTTGGGATTGCTGCAGAGATTGCTGGGATTGCTGCACTGTGAGGGAGTGGTGTAGACGTGGAGTGCCCTTGTGTTGTGTTGTGCTGTGCGCCTGTTGAAGCGGTTGATTGGAATTATTTGGAAGTATATTTGAGTGTTTGTGTGCCAGTACGGTTACGTGGGTGGTGGTTGTTACATACATACATACATGCATACATCATTTCTTTTTTTTTGGTCGGCGTGAATGCTTGTCTGTGTGTTAATAAACAGCGCGAGTGTTATCGATAGCTAGCTGCGGATGTTGCATGAGAGGCGTTTCTGTCCGTGTACCTTCGCATCAAACACCCGCGGGGTAATATCTAATGTTGGTAACGTTAACTCAGAAAAGGACAGTTGCTCCTGAGCTTTGCTTGGTTGCCAGTCAGGGCCAGGAGGACATTTTCCACTTTTTCCCGCTCTGGCAGTAGCCTGCTTTGAGAGGGTTTTTTTTGTGGTTTTTCAGCCTCCCAAGAGCAATTTCGCTTTATTTTACTTAATTTAAGTTAAACGTGGTTCAGTAGGAAGTTATTCTCAGGTAAGTAATTGTTAATTTGGTTATTTTAAAAGTTTAATTTTTATGGCTGTTATCTCTGACCCTATCGGATACTTTAAAAACTTCAGTTTTAACGCAAGTCTTAATTTAGTGTTTTATTGTACTCTGCACCTTACTCTATTAACTCTACGTTAACTAAATCAAGTAAAAGTTAAATACGCTATAGAAATATACTAGGCTGGGAGTAAAGGACGGGGTCATAGTGAGCTAGTTAATTATGGGGCCAGCTCAGTGTTGCATTTGCAAAATGTTTGCCCTTCTGGATGTTTGCATCCAGTCGGACTTCGTCTGCGAGCTATGTAAGTTAGTGGACTTACTCATAATCAAGGTTCGTGACCTAGAAGAGCAACTGACTCTCATCCAACACAGCAAGGAGTTAGATGAGACAGTTAATACGCTTTTTTGGGAGACAGTGTGTACATCACAAATGGGGAGGGGGGAGAATGAAGAACAAATAGGTCGAGAGAGCTGGGTGGGCACAAAGCACAGAATGCACATTTCAGTCCTTACTGTTAAAATTAAAAACTGTTCATTTAGATGGATTATTTGATTTACTTCATTTATGGAATACCGATGTCGTTTTATTGTCTTGATTGTTAGCAAATTCATGAAAATAACCTCAAGCTAAATTTAAAAACTGATAGCTAATACCAAATAATAGTTATTTGGTAATTGTTCAATTTATCTGAATAATCGATTATTCGATTCAACAATCGACGGATTAGCCCTGAGAGCCCTGAGATGAGCCTGTGTTCACTGAGGTGGGTTTTGATATATGATTTCCAATTCTGTCTCCTGCCTCAGTGTCAGGAAGTCCAGGGTCCAGGCGCAGGTGCCAGCGTCCACATTCAGTAGCCTCAGCTTCACCATCAGCTGTTGGGGTATGATTGTGTTAAAAGCCAAGCTGAAGTTAATGAAGCGGATTCTAGCACAGGTGTTTGTGTTTTCCTAATGGATCAGAAAAAGGTGGAGTGTGGTGGATATTACATCCTCAGTGGAACAATTAGCATCTTGACACCATGATTTATTGATGTAAACAGCTAGTCTGCCTCCCTGGAGCTTACCGGGTACTGAGGCTACTCTGTCCATTCCACTTCACGTCACTTCACTCCACTCCACTCTACTCCATTCCTCTCCACCCCACTCTGGCACGTGAGCCCATTCAGCTGAATCGCCACATTGCATCTTTGTAAGCACAAAGATGCAACAGTCCCTCACACTGTGCAAGGAAACTCTCAAAGGGCAAATATGGTGCATTTTATTGTCCAGCAAACAAATTTTGCGCACAAAAACGGTTAGTTTAGCTTATGCTCTTCAGTACTTGCCCACCTTCTTGAAGGCTTTTAGTTACACATAGCTGCCCGTATGTTACACGCAGAATAATGGGTGGTTCTGAAAGATTTTATTTCAGTTTTTGATGGAATTGAACTGTTTGAGCAATTTATATTTTGGCTAATAAGTGTTTTTGTTTTAATATTACATTTTTAAAAGGTCAAAGCTCTCCTGTTTGCCGATCCAAACAATGCAGTATAACAAAATACTCTTTTTGACCCTGCAAGCATCTGATATTTTTAAGTAAAGACTGTTTCAACTTGTTAAAATCCCAAGAACATAAAAAACAATGTCACAAGTACTGGCATGCAGTTTCTTAATAGAATTCTGTTTTATAAAATTCATACTGATACAGGCAATTGGGAAGTTGACTTCACTTACACTCGTATCAAGCATGTGAGTGTCCATATTTTAATAGGAAAAGAACTGTTAAACCCTGTCACAGGGTGCCATTATAAATTATGCAAGTAAACAGTCAGTTGATGTGTGAAGCTGATGTGTTGGAAGCAGGAGAAGTGTAAGGATCCAAGCAGCTTTGACAAGGGCCAAATTATGATGGTTAGATGGCTGGATCAGAGCATCTCCAAAACGGCAGGTCTTGTGGGGTATTCCAGTATGCAGTAGTCAGTACCTACCAAAAGAGGTCTTGTGGAGTCCATGTCTCTACAAGTCAAAGTTGTTTTGTTAGCGCGAGGGAAACTTGCACAATATTAGCCAGATGTTTTTAATGTTATTGCTGATCATTGTATATACAGTCGTACCCCAGTAGCCACTGATTCACTATGTGCTGATCCACTTAACCACGGTTGACCCTGGGGGAAAAAAAATAAAAAATCATGAACGACTTTTAAACTGCACACCGTGCCAAGTTTTAACTTAATCACAACAAGGCATCAACCGACGTTCGTAGGCCTGCCTAAGTCTTTGTTTGCACAACTCATTCAGGGTAATTTAATTGCTGTACAGTACATTTACAGAACAACAAACACACTCTCTCTCACCCCATCACATCTCATAAGCAATCGGTAAGTGTACTGTACAGCACCCAGAGTAGGCTAAGATGTGTACTGTAGTTGGCAGCATTTTCACACACACACTTTCCCCCTCTCCTCTCCCCCATAGTTCTCATTTTTAAGTATTTAAGCATTGAGGAAATATGATAAACTTTTGATAATTTAATTTTAGTGATCAATGGTCATTGTTGACACACCACAGTGCACAACAACGAAATGTGTCCTCTGCATTTAACCCATATATGACATAGCAGGGGGCAGCTAATTCAGCGCCCGGGGAGCAGAGCTTGGGGGCGGTACCTTGCTCAGGGTACCTCAGTGGTGCCTTGCTGGTCGGGGATTCGAACCTGCAATCTTTCAATTACAAGTGCGCTTCCCTAGCCACCAATGCCCACACGGCGGCGACCCCGGACGGTTCGCGCTGAGGGCAGCTCCGAGCAAGATGGTCCTCACCTCTGCACAGGTTACACCGGAGGGGACCCTTGCAGTCCTTAAGGAGCATTGCTTGATAGTATACATCAGTCTCTCATTTATTTTTCCAGAATAGCATAAATTATTAATGATGCAAACTTTTGGCAGTGTTTCCATGTGAATGGGTCACAAGACCAGCCAGCTTCCCAGCAGATTCAAACTTATTTCTTAGTGTTGTAGAAAAAAGATGCGTTGTTATTGACAATGCAATTTACTACACAGTGGCCCATTCTGCACTGACATACGTTCTGCCATAAGTCATATGTCAAATACTGCTCACACATTTAATATGTACGTACGTACTTACGGCCACACGAGGACCTCTGCTGAATAGGCAGTCCTTCACTGCGGCCTGGGACACATTCACGGTCACACTGCTAGAAGAATGCGGCCATATGCGTCCCAGACCACCTCCGAATGTGGTTTGAGCGATCGATCTCAATATGTCTTCAATGCGTTTTGGGTGCGTTCACACCTGTATTTAGGGCTGTCCACTTGTGATCAGATCACCCAGGACGCGAGTTAATACCAGGTGTGAACAGGGCCAAAGTGACCAATATCACCCATTAATGTTAGTTTTAGCAAAGAAGTGTTTCGTTTTTCTCCAGGAATTTTTGATGTGCATATATTTTTGAGTAAATGTTAATTCTAATAATAACTGTGTTTCCTTTGTTTATTTGTCAAAAATTTATGAATATTTATTGTCCTAGTCCGACATGCAACAGATTGGTGCTATGTATTGTAAACTCTGACCAAAATTTGTGACAGCTAAAACTGGAAATAAATACAAATTTCATTATTTGAAACATAAACATCCAGTATAACACACAGAATGCGCTTACAATTACAGACCCATCACTTGGAATGAACTGTGAAGCAGTCAGAGAGAAATTCCAGCAACAAGCCATACTGTTTGTGTTTTCTAGTGTTATGCCCTACAACAAAAAATGTTATTTTTTGTGATTTTTTAACATTTTTGTTTTACAAATATATTTTAGTTTGTAATTAATTCAGTTTGTGGTTATTTTTCTTGTAAAAATCCTAAGGGAATTTTAGCAAGTATTGAGCCTTGAAGTAAAGAAACGACTTTATCTATATTTATACAGTTATTGAGGATAACTGGGAAAAAAAGTGATAAAATACTTTGCCATTTTGCCCAGCTTTAGTACAGTCATGTATTTGTGTCTGTGTCTATTTGAGGACCACTGACATCTGCAGTTGACTCAAGGTGATTGTGGTTTCAGGATTTCTGGCATCTGGAAAGATTTTTCGAAAATCTCAAAGAAAATCCCAGTCAATTCAAGAGGAAGATGAGGTACAGCTAAAACCAAAAAGGAACCTAAATGAGCTGGAGAAGGAAGAAGGGGTTAAGGAGGAGCAGTCAGAGCCCGTCATTTTCAGCAGATATAGCTTGGAACCAAAGGGTGAGTGTCTATTTTCATGATAAATTTTGTTAGGATTAAAATTTAATATATCTCATTTTGCATTTCATACTTGGTTGGGTGCCCATTTCATTGCACAGAGTTACTGGGGCATGATTGGATGCCCATGATAACAAGGTTGATGTTCAAATCCCTTGGCTGTCAGAGTGATTTCATCATTGGGCATTTGTAAAAGGCCCCTACCCCCAATTTCTCCAGGGCCTGGCCGGAGTGGCCGTCAGGAGCCTCAGGAGACTTCCCAGTGGGAGGATGACTTTCCTGGCTGATCAAGCTGCTGTGCGCACTCTTTGAAATGCTCATCTATAAATATGGAAAGGTTAATGTAGTTAATGAATGAAATGATGCTCCTCCCCAAGTTGTGCAACCCCCCCGACGTATGTATTCATCAAGGAGGAAAGGTGGTGTAACCTCTTAAAAAAAAAAAAAAAGAAAAAGCTAAAATGGTACTAGCCTGCTTTGTGTGAAAATGTAGGGATGGGTGATACCACTGCTTTACTTTTTCGGTCCAGTTTCGATTCGATCCAAGGTTGGTATGGCTGATACTAATCTCGATTCCATTTTCAGTGGCGTTGTAACCATAGTAATTACATAATGGCAATAACCATTTTTGCTGCACTTGGGTGGTGGGGCTGCCGGTGGATTGATGGGTCCATTTTCCCAGTGTCTGGACCCCCTTATGGAATACCTGCTAGTAGCTCTTGTCCTGCTCTTTATAACATCATGAGCAGTTAAATTACCAGATAATTATTAAGGTGGCAATTCAGTACCTCAATCTGTCAGCGTTAGAATCGATTTTGGGGTTAAATATAGACACTCCTACTTCCGGGTTGCAGTTTCTTGCATTTACGTGCTGCTGGAAGATACACAAAGTGCTAGTGCTGGCAGGAAATTAGTCAAAATGTAGGATGGCGGGGGAAGACTCATTAATATCCATTAAGGAATTGCAACTTGATGATCTTTGTGGTATGGTACTTTTATGGAAACATCTTTTCTAAGATGCGCTACAATACTTTTGGGAAACACCTCTGTTTTGTACCACAGGCATTAGAAGCAACCATAACAATGTTCAAGACTCTGAGGTAGGTAGCTGGGTAGCTAAGTAAAAAGTCTTAATGTTAGCCATTGAGATAAATGACACTGGGTATCATATTGATATTGGCCGATATTCATTACCTCGCCATAGTTTTGTTCCCTCGCAGTACTTTTTCATAGCTAAAAACTGTACTGTCTCTTTTTAAAGTATGGGCCAGAAGTGTTTGAGGGAAGCCGTCTTCTCCACATGCTTTATTATTTCTTGTTCTTCAGTAAGTTGTGGATGACTGATGCTATTGAGAAATGAGACAATATCACCTTTTGGTTTATTTTCTGCTGCTAATATAATGGGAGAATGAGAATGAGAGAGTGCATCAAAAAAGTTGTGGAAGAATGTTGGGTCGTCGGTGTTAGAGCCGTAAATATTACCAATTGTAATGGGTCTGTTATGTAGCGTCCTTCATGATTGACAATAGAGGAATCGAGATTAAATAGGAGGCAATTATTAATTAGAATGCATACGGCCCTTTGTTTAGTTTTGTAATGGGATGAAAATATGTGACTACTGAGGTGAATTAAATTCTGAAGTACTGGATTTATCGAGATGTGTTTCTTGTAATAAGCATGTATCTGCAGATCAGCTGGACAGGTCATGAAGGACTAATTCTTTTTTTTCTGGAAGCCAACAGCATGGATATTCTAAGTTACAAAGTTGAGAGAGAACATAATTTAAGTGGTGGTTTTCTTGTAAGGTGTGAGTTTGTGTGTGTGTGTGCATGCATGCCACATAATACAGGTCAAACGCGATTGCTGGGAGCAAGACTAAAGGTTAATGTTTACCTTTGCATACATAAATTAAATGGTAAAGGATATATACCAACAAACTAAAATTGATTGAATATTTCCTGTTCTTCATTAACGGGCAAGAGAACCTCAGGGGTAACATAGTAATACAGTAGTGATGTTATGTAAATATTATAACTACTAGCATTACCAGTAATAATAATAATCCATCCAACCATCCATTTTCTGTTGCTTATCTGGGGTCGGGTCACAGGGGCAGCAGTCTAAGCAGGGATGCCCAAACTTCTCTCTAACCAGCCACCTCCTCCAGCTCCACTAGTGGAATACAAAGACGTTCCCAGTTACCAGTTGTGCTGGGATTGATCACAATTGGTAAAATACACAAAGGGCATCAGGATGAAGTACATCAGTCTGCACTGCTCATCATTAATTGATATGTCTCATTGTGTGTAGAATCGGTGGTGGCATCCGGAGCAACACCAAACGTTACAGGCTTTGGCCTGGACACACTGGATGAGGAGAAAGAGAAGGCTAATTTCTTCGCCAACTTGGAGAGGGGAGCTTCCTCCACTATTGACTATTCCAAGCTGAACCGAGAGCTGGATTCGACTGGGTCTACAGTCGACACTACCCTTAAGTAATGGTTAATTTGTGTCCATTGTGCCTCTTCTGCTTCATTTTCAACTGTTTGTCTTATTCTGTCAGGCTCTGCTCTCTTCCTCTATCTTTGTAATGTCATCTTTGTGAAAAAATTGAGTTATTGTGTATCTCTGATTAACTGTGTGCCCAGTAGGGTAGATAATATGTAATTGTTTTTTCTTTTTTTTTTTTCTGAATCTCTTGTTTTTTGTCAGTCCACATAGATATCAGTTTAAAAATATTACATTTACAGGAATGCAGAAAAGATAGTGACTGAGCTGGAGTCAAAGAAAAGTCATGAGTCCAGAAACATGCCAGGTGAGTAAGAGCAGGCAGGAGACTAATGAGCAGGGTGAGTGTTAAAACTGGGCTGGCTCACAGCTCAGTCGTCTTTACCAAAAGCTCTACACATTTTATAATCTCATGTCTGCTATTGTCCAGCAACTCTGAACTACAGTGAGGATTTTGAAGATGAACTGGGTGGCAGAGAGGCACAGGATGAGGTTTGTTTGCAGTTTTGTCTAAATAGCCTGACTAATCTTATTGGAACTGTATTTTTGTAAATCATTTAAGAGCCTGTTTGCAGTGCTCCACAAATGGCTGTGGTGGTTTGCCTTTCTGGTCAGTGTTCTTTTGCTCTCATATTTGACTGTGTGTTGACCAGAAATGTTAAGTAAACTAATACAAATTCTTCATTACTGTACTTAACTTTACTTTTAAGTTGTTGCAATTTTTACTTTCACTTCACTACATTGCTGAGCCAAAAAACAAATGTTTATTCTGACACATTTCATTGTGTCATCAAATTTTACATCGTCACTCAGTTACTAAAAATATATATATTGTTGCATGCTAAGCAGGGTGGCTTGATTCTGGGTAAAATATGATTCACAATTTTTTTCACACATTTCTCTCTCTAATATCTGTCCATAACTATTATTTATTCTCTACCAAATTGAAGATCTTGTTTTACTGAACATAACTTCTTCCTTAACTGCTTATGTTTCTTTTTTTTCCTCCCCCTGTAAAGTGATCTTGGGTTTGTGAAAAGCACGGTATATAAATGTAATCTATCATTATAGGTCTAGCCTGAATGATCGCGAAAATTATTGTAGCATTATTGCGAAATACCATACAACTGAGGTGAGGGTCATGTGATGGCTAGTTGTTCGACGTATTTGTGCTGGAAATACAGTAACCCCTTCACATCAGTGGCGTCTCTACATTAATAGCTAGTGGGACTAGGCCCCACCAGATGTCGCTGTTGATCAGTGCACAACCTGATCAGTAATTCAGTCTAGCAATATAATTTTTTCTTTGCAACTAACTAATATTGATGTGCATTTAGGCCTATTACATATGACAATGGTAGCACTATCATGCATTCCAAATATCTTGCTATATTTTTTGCATCAATGTCAGAACTGCACCTAACAGTCTTCCATCGGTGCACTTGGGGCCGGCACATCAGCATTTGTTTAAGCAAGTGAGCAGCTGAAAACTGTATGTGCACGTTCAACGCGCTTCCAATAATGAGCTTAGAACCTCATGATGGCCCGTGCTAATAGCAGCCAATAAAATGTAGCACTAATTGATTTGACGTACGTCAAGATATTGTCATTGGTCTTTTCAACCAACAGTTAGTACACTTCTGTGTTGTTTCCGCCCTTAAGTCGTAGTAGTATATACACAAGGTATACTGCTTTAATTTGTTGTTCTTTTCATTAATTGACTAACAATAAACTGACACTTAAAATAGATACATACAAATTATCTATGCAAGTGTACAAGATCAGAGGAAAATTTTAATGTTACATACTGGTAATCCCTTTTTGATGCGCCATCTGTACTTTCACTTAAGTACTTAAATTGAGTTCTTTTTCCACCACTTGTGTTGACATACCCCATGACAGCTTCTTTTTCATGTTGAGAGCCCTTGTGGAGTTCTCTTGTGATGTGTGTGTTCAATGTTTGTGTTTGAATCAAAATGAAATTCTAAACCTTAACCACTATTGTGTTTGCAGAAAACCAGTAGACCTGGAATGCTTGCAAAAGGTAAAAAAAAAAAGAAAGAATGAGAATTATGTTCATGTTATAAGAGCTGTTCATACATTAACACCCTTATGTCTATTCAATTTGTTTGTAAAAGGATTCGATCATGACTCTTACATTGAACATGAATGAGACCTTCCATGTGTCCGTCTTGCTCAGTGTCCTTCCATGACTCCCTGGACTCAACCGCTGGGAATCCCGAGGAGGGTGCGGAAGAGTCACACGTGTCAGTGAGGAACGATGGCTGTTTGGCTCTTGGTGTCATGGAGACCAGTGGAACAGGCAAGTAGGGATGAGAGCCAGTCTGGCTTTTATTTTTTCTTTTCATTTAGTATAGCTGTGTGTAGTTTGTTTATATATAATCAAACAGTACTAAGGCTGCAGTGATTAGTCGACATAGTTGATGGCGTCGATGCTGAAAATGCTTCAACCTCAGTATTTTAAATCAATGCATCACTTTTTTATTTTAATGAAATTTACCTTTTTGGTTGTTCATTATGACAAATGTCTTCCTTCAATATCACTACATAATCGTGGGAGTATTTCAAATTATCCCAAAGCAAAAAGGTTGTTTTACACTGTGCAAAGTTTCGGGCTGTAACACTACACACAAGCACTTGAAGAGAAAACACACGGGCACTATTCTGGATGGTGAACCACCAAAAAAGGTAAAACCATGATAAATATTGTTTATTAGATTACTATTAATATGGAGACACACCGATTGCAATTTTTTTGCCGATTCTGATTTTTTTGCAAGTGTGACCTGTCGATTTTTGCCAGTTTCAATTTTCTTTCTAAGAACTGTAATTGACGGCATATGCAAACAGAAAATAACCTTTCTTCAATACAAAATTCCATTTTTATAATGGAAATTGCTAAACTTCACGATTTCCCCCAAACTGCACTGTTACAGGATCTTCTCTTTCATAAACAACTCTTAAAAATGTGTTTTGTGGCTGAAATACAAATGACAATTAACTGAAAATGAGTTCCTGTAAACTCAACTTCATCGGCCATATTTTACCTTAGCAAACAATAGCAGGTGCAGCAGATTTAAATGACAAAACCAATATCAATTACTTTTATTATTTTTCAGTATCTAAATTGTCCAGTGTCTAAATTCACCAGATAACATTTTTTTTTGTTTTTTTTCTCGTCTCAAAGCAAAAAAGTCGATAGGTTACAAACTATATATAAAAGATATAACTGAAGTCTACTATACTCTTCCAAATAATAATAGGTGCAGTAATTTGTTAGGCACATGCAATTCTTACATTGCTACTAAACTAAAGATCAGGCTTTTTCATACTGTACCTTCAAGCTGTGTGGACATTATAGTGCAGGGGGTTAAAGTTTCGCTAAAACATTTTTACTCTGTCATAGGAAAAAAACTTTAGTTAGCTTTGCGATTTTAATGATTTTTCCTTTTCAAAATTATCTAGTATATGTCTAATAATCAGTATAAAGCTTACCTCCAATGTTTTCATGTGGCAGCATTGTGGGTTTTTTGGTTTTGATTGTGTACTATCCTTTGTTTGTAAGCTCCCCTGCTAAATTTTGTGCTGGAGATTCAATAATTCAATAAATGTTTTATGTATTGGAGCTGTGGTCCATAACTGGGAATCTAGAACCTGCATAATAAGAGGTGCTGAGCTGGCTTATTGCCTGGTCCCCTGATACAGAGTGGAAGACAGAACTAATAAAATAATGGAGATGACTGCATTGAACAACTAGTCATTTCCCATAGTGAAGGGTGAGGAATTTCAGTGGCTTATTCAGCATCATGTCAAAAAATAAGGGACAGTTCTTCAACCTGGGTCTCCAACCATAAACCTTGCCAACCGTGCAATCCAAAAATATGGACAAATCACATCCAATATTGGTTCAGAAACACATGGATGCAACATATTATTTTACAATACGAGATAAGTAAACAGCTGCCGTCCGTCATGTAAAATATGTGACAGATGGCAGCTGTACTTTAAAGAGTTTTCAAAGTACTGGCCCCACAAGGTACATTGATACAACTGGCGACATTTAAAAAAATATACTAAATCTGGTCAGCAGATTTATCTTCCGTTTTCCACATGTAACGTCATTCTGTTAATCAGTTCTGGCAAGTTTTATGACTAGCTAGGTGGAAGAGAGAGGACAGTAACCTATTTTGGGACACTCATGTCCGCGGTGACACAAAGAAAATGTACTGTTATGTCCACCAGTGTGACAGAACTTGAACTTGGCGCATGCTCACTGTTGACTCTGGATGTTGAAGGTTGAATTTCGGACCGTATTTCAAACCACTGAAATTTTGGCAGTGTTTAAGTGAAAATAAAAGGACTGAATGTTACCGCTTGAATTTGTCATCTTGAAATTTATTTTGAGTTGAAAGCAAATGAACTGAATTCAAGTGATTGAATTATAAAAATGAATTTTATAAACTACATTTCGGAACTGAATTGTGGAAGCCAAATACTTTTGCTATGATTATTTTACCAGTGAAATTACAACTGAAATATTTTCAGTTGAAATATTTGATGTTTAAATGTGCATTCACATTAAATTATGTCCCCCAAATATTCAAGCATTATTAAATGCAGTCCTTTTTTTATTCAAGCATTATTGAATGAAATGCCATTAATTTACTTCCATATTCTGCACTGATTGATGGTGCCAGTGTGTGTTTTACCAGTGTTGTTATCGTAAACTAAAACAATACCGGAGACTAAATAAAAAAAAATAATAATAATTTGCGAAATGAAATAAAAATAAACTATATTTACCAAAAAACATGTCAAACTTTAGATTGCAAAAAGTACTGCCATCCACCAGCATCTCTTTACCGTGTATATACAGTATTTCCTCTTTTATAAGATGTTGTTGCTGCTAAGCTATCCCTTTCTTCATTGTCACTTCAGTACTTATTGCTTCCATGATTTACCAAAACAGTAGTATGTGTTGTGCTCCGATAACCAAATTTAATAAGCATAAGGGTACACTGAGTTTATGCAACTTTTGGGCATCACAGTATGCCTCTCATTAATATTTTAGGCGTACTACTAATAGGCCTATCAAATTGTGGGTGTAAGCCCTACAAGGACAAAGTTTGTTGTTGTCAAAATACAATTAACTTAAACAGTCAGTTTGATGTTCTAGAGCACGGGTGTCAGACTCCAGTCCTGGAGGGCCAGAGTCCTGCACATTTTTGGGTTTACCCTCATTTAACACACCAGATTCAACTACTTGTGCTAATTACCACTTACCTCTTGAGCTGAATCATTAGTGGTGGAACAAGGAAAGAACTAAGCTGAGCAGGGCTCTGGCCCTCCAGGATTGCAGTTTGACACCCCTGTTCTAGAGGAAAATAAACCATTTAGATTAAATCGGTAAAATAGATGATTGATTAATTGATAGAAAAATAGCCATTACTGGCAGCCCTAAAGCGTACTTTATTGTATACATATATATGACAAAGTAATTTGACACGCAAAGTGTTTATTTAGAAATTCGTCATAAACAGACTTGTGTTATTAATCAGGCTAGCAATCCGGTATTGAGGATAGAGGTGCGTATTTGAAAATATTCACATTTCCGGGAATCATCCACCACCAACTCTGGCAAACATGAAGGGGTGTATTTTACACTGAAGGAAGAAAAAAGCAAATCTGTAGAGTGCAGTGTATGTTAGGCTAATTCTGATTTCTCAAAGTCTGAACACAATAAAATTTGTACAAACTTGAGGTCTTCAGACTTACATTGTTTGTAAAGTTTTGTCTGCGCTTCATTGTATATTTTGTCCTGCAGACTTATGTGCACTTTTTGACTAGAAATGATTAGTTGGGGTATATAGTGATATTGATTTATATGATTTCAGACTCAAATGTTCAAATTGGGACAGTGTGAATTGGAACTTTGCCATCTTGCTCATTTAATTTCCTCTGTCGGCCCCTGGAGGATGGGCTCCTCTTTGAGTTAGATTCTACCAAAGGCTTCTTCCTTCTAGGGAGTTTTTCCTTGCCACTATCGCCTCTGGCTTGCTCACTGGGTGCTTTGGGTGGGGATAATGTGAAGCACTTTGAAACAATGTAATATTGTGAAAATGCGCTATACAAATAAAATTGAATTGATTCGAATTGAAATTTTTGTTAAAGTTGCTACTAAATATAACAAAGAAGCAGACTTCACTTAGCATAGTGACCAGAAATGTAAAATTTCTGCTTTTTGACAAACTTCCACATACACTATATTGCCTAAAGTATTGGAACACCTTCCTTTACACAGACATGAACTTTAATGACATCCCATTCTTAATATATAGGCTTTAATATGACGTTATAACAGCTTCAACTCTTCTGGGGAGACTGTCCACAAGGTTTAGGAGTGTGTTTATGGGGAATTTTTGACCATTCTTCCAGGACAACATTTGTGAGGTCAGGCACTGATGTTGGACAAGAAGGCCTGGCTTGCAGTCTCCACACTAATTCGTCCCCAAGGTGTTCTATCAGGTTGAGGTCAGGGCTCTGTGCAGGCCAGTCACATTCCTCCACACTAGACTCGCTCACCCATGTCCTTATGGACCTTGCTTTGTGCACTGGTTCGCAGTCATGATGGAACAGGTAGGAGCCATCCTCAAACTGTTCCCACAAAGTTGGGAGCATGAAATTGTCCAAAATGGCTTTGAATGCTGCAAAATTAAGAGTTCCTTTCATTGGATCTAAGGGGACAAGCCCAACCTCTGAAAAACATCCCTACACCATAGTCCCCCCTCCACAAAACTTTACACTTGGCACAATGCAGTCAGGCAAGTACTGTTCTCCTAGCAACCGGCAACCCAAACTCATCCGTCTGATTGCCAGACAGAGAACCATAATTCGTCACTCCAGAGAACACATCTCCATTGCTCTAGAGTCCAATGCACTCTCAGAAAAAAGGGTACAAATTTGTACCTTTGCTCGTCACTGGGGCTGTACCCTCAATGGTACCCTTAGCTGTATATAGGTAATTGTACCTTTTAAGGTACAGAAATGGAATCTAAGGAACATTCCGGAGGTACAAACAGGATCAATGTATCATCAATGGTACAGAAATGTTCCTCAGAGTCCATTTCTGTACCTTAAAAGGCACAATTACCTATAGCTAAGGGTACAATTGGCAGACCCTTGAGGGTACAGCCCCAGCGACAAGCAAAGGTACAAATTTGTACCCTTTTTTCTGAGAGTGTGGGAGCATGCTTTACACTACTGCATCCAACATTTTGCTTTGCACTTGGCGATGTAAGGCTTATTTCTCCTCTGCCTTGGCCATTTATGAGATTGGTGTAATTATATATATATATATATATATATAAAAAGAATAAAGAGCGAGTGTTCCCCTACAGTTCAGTCCTATGGTCAGAGTGGTGCCAGTGAAGTGGAGGCACTGCAGGAAGCCTACCGCCAGATTGGCCTGTTCATCAGTGACTCAGCTGACCATGTGCAAGGCACCTCTTCTCGAAATGATAACAGCCGCCCGCTACCTGCTCCGGAATATTCGAGGAGGACCTTCAAGGCCACCATCGGCACTGAGTCAGGTGATTCTTGCCATATATTTGAATCTGCTGCAAGTAGACTATGATGTTAGCCATTTGTAGTCATCATATTTATTTGTGAACCATGGTGAAAGATAATTCTGATTGTGGTGCTTGTGTTTGGACAACATGGATTTGAACATTGTATAGCGCCTGACAGTCATGTCTTTAATTGTTATTGCTTTCATGCATTATTATGGAACATATATATTCTTTTTTGTTTGACTTGAATGTTGAGGAGTGAAAAAAACACTGGTACATACATATGTATATCAGTAGGACCTGATTTCCAGTAACCAGAGAATATCTGTTTCTTATCCATATCAGTTGTTTGATGTTACAAAAGATAATCATTTTGTTGGAAACTTTCAGTCGTAATATTTGTCTTTAGTTGGTTTAATCTCAGCTTTATTAAAGCTTGTTTGAACAATCAAAGGGTTCTGTGTAAAGAAAGCTTGAGGATTTTGTGTTTTCTTTGTACAAAAATTTACCAGAGGATGTGAAACCTGGGAAACACTGTGTTTCAGATCTGCCCACAGCAGAAGAACTCATGCAGCCAATCAGACCGGACTTGGATTTCACCCAAGGATCTTCCCAGCACCCAGTCAAGTGAGAATTAACTGCAACAAATCTATGCACTGATATACTACCAAAATGCCCCTTCTATATGTAAATAAGGTTTGGTGAAATTGGTACCAGGCTTTGAGAGGTTCAAGGTCACATTTTATAGTTATATAGTTACCTTCATGTGTTTGCTATCATTTCCAATCACATATCATTTTGTTGAAATCATGTTGAAATCATGCTGAAGGACTTTAACTTGTGACTCAGCAAAGTCAAGAATGCCCATAAACATGATATTTGGCACTGAATATTGAACAGTTAACAAATCTGCGTGACTAAGTGACTCTTTGTGAAAAGAAAGTTTCAAGAAATCTAAACCTTCTAAGGTCTTCAAAATACTTTGCACTCTATCTGGCAGTTGACGTGTTATTAAAAATATTACAATAAAATGTAACAGGACATCATGCTTGAGATTGAGAGGAAACTCACACTGAACTGTGTCTGGTCACAGTGATGACAGCACTAGGTGATGGACCTTATGTCTGGTCACAGTGATGACAGCACGGGGTGATGACCATATGTCTGGTCACAGTCAATACTTTTACATGCACAGCTAAGTTGAGCTACGGTTACAGCTAAACTATGCCATTTAATTAGTGTTACTGTCCTTGTCCCAGTATATATGCACAGGAGGGGAATCGATTTATTGACCAAAGTATGTTTGACTCTGGTACAATAGGTAACGATATAACTCCTTTCAGCTTGTTAGTATTGGGCTTTTTTCCAGTTCACCTATTACATCACAGACTTAATAATAATGTATGCATGGACAAATGAAGTGACACAATCAGGGGCAGTCCTAGCCTCTTTTGTGCCCTGGGCGAACACCCCCTCTGGCACTCCCATTACATTAACATATTTTATTGTAAAAACTGTTGTTGGAACCATACTGAATTTAACCAGATAAACATATACATGTATATGTGTGTGTGTGTGTGTGTGTGTGTGTGTGTGTGTGTGTGTGTGTATATATATATATATATATATGTGTATATATATGTTTATCTTTTTTAATAATTGTAATAATAATTTTAATAATCATTTTAATGTCTTATTTTCACTTCTGTGTGCTTGTTTTATATTTAAAGTTCTATTTCTTCCTATTTATATGTAAGTTATTATGTTTGTTTATGTATATAAAATATTATGCAACACACACACACACTCAGGCTACACACAATCACACCTGAAGTGGCCGCAATTGGGTCTTCATCCTTTGTGGAGACACATGTGGCTGAGGAGGTGGACGGCTCCTCATCTTGGGCAGTGGCAGTGGCAGAGGGTGCTAAAGATCCAAAGGTCCAAAAGATTCAATAAGCCACATCAGTGTCTACTGTTTACTATCATAGCCAAGTGGCTAACAAACGTAAAAAGAAGTTTTCCCTATCCCTACTAATTAATGTTATCTTGTTTCAGGATACATATCATGCATAATACCTGCCCTTATCCAATGACACATCTGCTTACCTTTATCTTTTGCTTGTTTCTCCTCTTTTTTTTCTCTTTTTTCTAAATTGAGCACCTGATAACTTTGACCTTTTCTTGTCCATCTCCCATCGGTGTTACTTTTACACTCCAGTATCAACGCCCATCCCCCAACCCGAGAATCACCACAACGTAAACTAATAGACCTACACCTTAGTGCGCAGATTTGGTTTGTATAGGTTTTTTTTTCTGCAATTTCGCGCAACCCAGGAAAAATTAATTGTGACATAATGGGCTTGGATTGACAATATTATGAATGAAATCTGCTTTATTTGGAAGCACCCCGCCCCCCTCGTCTTTCGACAGGTTGTGTGTGAGACTTCAGCAAAGCAGCAGCAGCAGCAAGCAGGCACACCGAGGGCCCACGTGCTCACTTCCCGCATATATGGGTGTGATACAATTTAGAAAACACATCGGTGCAAATTATAAGTCTATATCATAATGTCTGGTGCTTTTGTGTTTGTTTGTTTTTATTTTGCTTTATTTTGCGAGCTTGTTATTAGATGCCGCTCCAGCCAGCCAGAGATCAGATACCATAGCAAGAAATAAAGTATTTTAGTATACTAGGACAACCTGGTATTGGAAAATTTTCAAATATTGCAGTGTGATTTGTAATAAATATTGGAGTATTTCTGAAATTTCAGAAAACAGGAGTTCAACCTAAATTTCTCATGAACCTGTCTAGGAGTGATCTCAGAGAATGCATGCAGCGCTCATGCAATAGCAGCAGAGGTAATACTTTAAACAGATTTTTAAACATGAACTAGATAACCGTGACAAGGAATAATCATTAAAACTGCAAAACTTGCTAAGTTTTTTTTTTTCCTGTGACAGAGTAAAAATGTTTTAGTGAGACTTGAAGGAAAGACAAGGCCTAAAATCTTAATCTAGCTGACTAGCGATGTAAGAATTGGATGTGTGTAACCTGCAATGTTGGTATTAATATCGCATGTCATCCAGTCCTATAATATACTGCAGGCATTTTTTGAATCAAGTACAAGATTAAAAAAAAAGTCATTTGGCGTCAGTATCAGTTTTTACCCCAATGTAAAGCCAACACCTTGAAATACCGTACTTTTGGTACCTTCTTGAAGTACCAAAAGCACGGTGCCTGATGCGGTGGAATAGCACCCTGCAGTTTAGCAGTGAATTGGACAGCATTACAGCACTGTACATTTCGTATGGGCTGTATATCCATTGCTTTGCACCATGATTCTTCTGTGTGCCGGCTTCTTACATAAGAACATAAGAAATTTACAAACGAGAGGAGGCCATTTGGACCTTCAAACTCGTTTGGGGAGAACTTAACTAATAGCTCAGAGTTGTTAAAATCTTTTCTAGCTCTGATTTAAAGGAACCCAGGGTTTTGGCTTGCGCTACACTAGCAGGAAGACTATTCCGTACTCCAACTACACGCTGTGTAAAGAAGTACTTCCTCAAGTTCATTTTAAAATGTTCTTCCACTAATTTCCACTTATGGCCACGAGTTCTAGTATTAAAATTCTAGTTTTCTTCTGTTACTTCTGGGGGGGAGGGGGAGACTGGAGCAGGTGCAGAGCGTCTAGGCCAGTTTGATTCCAATTGAACATATACATGCAGGAGGAAATCGACTCCCAATCACATTATCTGGGTGTCTTAGTCTCATTTAGAGAAATTTTATTTAGTATGATTTCAGCCGGACTAGCATGTTCACATGCACTCTAAAAGTCTGGTTTCGGTCAGGCTAACACAATAATTCGATTTTCTTAGTGTGCATGTAAACGTACTGAGTGATGGCAGCACTGGGTGATGACCTAATGTCTGATTACAGTGGTGACAGCACTGGGATAATGCAGGGGTGTAGGATCAGCACCTCTGCTGAACGACTGCTTCGGGGGGCAGCTGGAGGGAGCACAGAAGGTCCACCTTTGGGGGCAGGAGATTGGACAGGAGATGAAAAGCACAGGAATATCATGGAGGAGGTGAAGATGATCATGCAGTGCCAGGATGGTTACCATGCACCTCCGCCCCCACAACTTTGTAAAAAGAAAAAGAAACAGGTGAAAAAGAGGTGCATAAATGCAGACACTGATGAAACAGAGTCATTTGCCTGGGGCAGTGGTGGCCTAATGGTTAGGGATGCACACTTGTAATTGAACGATTGCTGGTTCGAATCCCCGACCAACAAGGTACAGCTGAGGTATCCTGAGCAAGGTCCCGCCCCCAAGCACTGCTCCCCGGGCACTGAATTAGCTGCCTTCTGCTATGTCAAGATGTCACATATGGATTAAATGCAGAGGACACATTTCATTGTTGTGCACTGTGTGCTGTGGTGTGTCAACAATGATCACTGATCACCTAATTCTAATTTGGGGAATGGGGTGGCAATTCTCCCCAGCGATAGATGGCATTCTGTTTTTTTTTTAATAGGTCTCAGGGCACTCTTCAGTGCAGGGGCGTCGACGTGCTTCATCTTTTTCTTCCCAAAAGAAATCTGATGTGCCCCAGGTGAAGAATAAGAGAGCTTTGCCTGGCTCACATTCACAAGCAAATGCACGATCCATTACTGGGCACACCTAGGAAGGGCTAACAGTTTTGACCTCAGTATTTTAAAAATCTTGGCTACAGCC
>JAODKC010000137.1:22130774-22142419 GCA_026777985.1 Mormyrops attenuatus | reverse complement strand
ACACCCCCACACACCCCCCCCCCCCCCCCAACCCCCCCCCCCCCCGGGGGGCGCCCCCCCCCCCAAACACGCTTTGGCAGACAAAGTTATGGAAAGGCTGTCTTTTTCTTTGGTTTAATTACGATTTAATTATTCTTCCTAAAATTAAAAATACACTTTATGTTTTTGGCAGTTCTTTTAAACGTTGACAGCTGCGGAGCAGCCTACAGGCTGCAAGCTATTTCCCGATGCTTGTTTAAGATGCCAAACTTTATAGTAAGGAGAAAATTTTCAAAAAAGATCGGAATAGAACATATTTATATTTGGAAGTCAGTGGTGTGTCATGAAGTGTCTCATTCGCTAATAGTAGCTAAAAAAAAGTTCAGAAAACAGTGGAGAAAAGCCATTGCTCAAATAGATAAAGAAGCCAAAACTCCGAAGCTCAAGATTCAGGACAGTGGCTCTAGTGTCGCAAGTGCTGCAAGAGCTTATGCTCCATTAAAAATAAACAAATAACAGCAGTTTTGGAGTATGTTTTGTTGCTGTTAACAGAGGAATGGCAATGGGAAGCGATTCTAAATTTCCTGTATTTTGGGTCGGGATCTTGGGATTTTTCCTTGTTTCCTTGTTTTCAACAGATTTTTTTAATTTTCTTTTCTGTTCCGCTGTTGTGCCTCTTTTGAAAGCATGGTTCTAGTTCAACTGCACTTGCACTTTTTTCTTATCCACTGTTGTGTATTACTAAAGCATTTTTGTTGAAATAAATTTTGCGTCATTTATAGCCAGTTATTGACAATGGTAGAGTATTTCCTTAGCTTGAATTATTGTTACAATTATGTAAATATAATTCAACCAAGGGCTTATGGGATAATGGACAACACAGCGTTGAAAATTTGATGCATGGCTGAGGTGGTATGGGCCCGCAACACAGAGCATTTGGTTTAAAAAAAAAATTCAGTCAGAAATTTTTCCTTTAATCCATGGGTTCTTTATGGAGAAGGTTTCATAATGATGTCAACAACATTGACACTCAATGTACTAACCCATGACTGTCCCAAATGACTCATGGACTTCACTGTCATGGACTCTTTACATTTTTTATTAGCATATTATTTTGATGTACAGCACTTTGGCAGAACATTTGTTGTTTTTAAATGTGCGATATAAATAAAAATGACCTGACAGGCACCTGACCTCAACCTCATGGCACATTATGGGGGCACTTGAAGACTGAGAAAGCTAAGCAATTAATAACATCACGAGATGCTCTTTGAAACATTATTACATTATACTGGAATGAATAGGTTTTGGAGTCTATTCTAACACGAGTGGACAATGTTTTTAAAGCAAGAGAGACATACACTACCAGTCAAAATTTTTTGCACAAACTGAGATTTTCTGCATTTGCATGTTACTCACATTTACTAAAACAATACTCAGTATTCTTTGCTAACAAATTAACAGTATGTTCACCATTTGAGTTCCTTTATAAGCAAGAAAATGTCATATCCAACCTCCTCAAGCAGTTATAACAGCAGAGAAAATTTGAGGCATTTTTTCTACAAGGGAAATGAAATACCACTCTGTTTCATGAGATGAAACAATGAATTAGTGCATTTAAAGTTAAAGGAGAGCCTAGAATTTGACTATGCCATCACCACACAACCAGCCAGTAGGATGTCAGACATGGACTGTTACATACCATTTCCATGTTATAAAGGAAACTTGTTTTATTTGACTTATATTTTTATTTATAGGTCATTCAACTTTCCAGTGCTTAAGACTAAAAAATCTGCAGTTTATGAAATAAATGGAAAAACTGCGGTGCACAAAAACTTTTGACTGGTAGTGTACCAGAAATAAATTCTGAAATTCATGTATATGTTTTTCAAAGATTACATTTTTTACTAAAATTGTCATGCTCTGAGAAACTAGTTGTCTCAGACTTTTGGACTCCTCTGTTTGTGCTGTTGAATATATTGAATGCTCATATTGCACTTAAAATTACCATTTTTAATTTGCCTGAGTTGACATCATTCATGGATATCAGCACCGTTGATATGACACTCTTATCAAATACTACGTAATGTTCAATATTAATAATTTAACGTACAACTGTTTATCCTGGTCATGGGGGATTGACAGAAATCCATCCATTTTATTATTTTATTGTAATTGCTTTGTAGTTGTAATTATTTATCTTCCATATGCATTTAGTTGCATTACCTAGAAGAGGTCAGCAAGAAGGGGGGATGGAGCATTGGGAAGTCCTCAGACCCCATAACAAAAGAGAAGCTCAAGCTCATTGAGAAGGAGCTGAAGGAGCAGGAGACCCTCATCCAGGGATACCATCAGGTATGAAGAGGTTCTTCACAGGTTCTTCATCAATGCTGGTTCACTTCCATGCTGCTTTGCAGCAAGTGTTCCAGGTTCTTGGTGTTTACTGAACTTATCATTCATCATTAGGGCATTTCCCTTTTGTAAGGCTTTATTAAAAGAACCCTAAAAATTAGGCTCTTTTAAGACGTAAAATGTACTTTGTATCTAGAATAGGATTGTTCATTTTCTTAAAATATGCCTTTGAAAAACTTTTACTAAATGTTATTATATGGTGAGTTTTTTTGTTTTTGTTTAAAGACTGGTCAGTTCTGTTAACTTACAACTTATATAATACTCTTAAAAATGTCAGTGATTCTTGGAATAACCTTGAATGACCTTTATATGACCTGAAAAACTCTCTTTATGGAGTCCAGGCATGTCTGTTCTCATCATTAAAGCAGACTTGCGATTTTGAGGTTATTTTTTCCTTCAGTAGCTTTTGTTTAATGGCACTTACATTTTTTGTTTGTTGCTTATAACAAACGTACTAACCTTCGTGTGGAATATTCAATTTAATTTATTTAATGGAGGGTCTTGCAGGCAGGTGTGTTTTCATGGAGCTGCATCTGTTCTTGCCAACAGGAGAATGAGAAGCTCTACCACCAGGTGAAGGCATTAAAATCACAGAGCAAGGAAAATGAAGAGGCAATGTTCATGGTGAACCAACGACTACAGGTTGAACTGGCTATGGCCAGGTGGGTGTTGCTACCTTAATTACGCAAGATCTATATTTCTTAGAGGTGTACTGGTTTATTCCCATATTATTTTTATGCAGATTTCAAGTGAACATGGTGAAATGATTAAACACATTTACATTCACAACAAAGTCACCCCAAGGAGCTTTTTATGGGTGTGTTGTAATACATTTCTAAATCCTTTCTAAAGAATTATGAAAAATGGAAAAACAAAGAAAGAAGACAACATAGGAGAACAACCAAAAAAAACCTCTAGGGATCCAAGGTCAACTGGCTACCCCCCCAAGGCATGCTAATATTACAGAATAACAAAGAATAGGAATAGGCTTGCTTGGTAATAACACGTCGTAAACTGTAGTCATGGTCAAGTCCTTCAATGCATGTGAGTCAGTAGATTGAAGGCTGTACCCTCGATATCACACTTCCATGGGATTGAAGTAGCACCACATGTGGGATTGAAGACATAGAAAGTGGGTGGTCAGAACATGCAGAGACGTAGTGATAGACATGTGATTGATATTCCACAAACATTCCTGTGCTGAACTTAATGTTTGTGTTTAAGTCTTGGTATAGTAATAGTTACCAGCCTTCGATTTATGATCACAGGGTCTCTGGTAGTACGCTTAGAAGTCAGGCAGCAAAACTATTTGCTTTTTTTTCTCAGATAGCATATATGATCCCCTCCTATAGAGGATGGATAATGTCCTGTTTATAAAAGTCAGGCTATTCCCAAAAAACCTCCCAATTATAAGGCTATGCACACCATCCAGTTTATGGAAAGTATCCTGCTATAGGTTATATCGCCACTATAGAGAATTGGTAAGGAACCAGAGGCAATTAGATTTTGATATTTTGTTTTGCTTTCACACACATAGAGATGAAGTTCCTCTTTAATACCTTGTATTGTTGGGACTTTATACCATTAGTTCCAACATAAATAACCAAGGTGGAAACTTCATTGTTGGAGAGAGTCCAATTTCGCCTTGATGTTGAAAACACAGGCCCCAGGGAGGCATTTCACAGAAAGTGCTGCTCTGTGATCGTTAGAAATCAACATTTCTACCTATCGAGTTTCCATTTAGGTGTGCCTTTTCCACTTCAGCAGACAAACTGACAAGAGCAGGAAACCTATTGCTAAGCACAACAGCTGAGTGGTGTACAGGAGCTCTCTGCTTAGAGCTCCTAGGACCACGTCTGACCACGACTCAGGGATCCCATGCGCTGGCTGATGGTACTGATGCTGAACCGGAGACAGTCGTGGCAGGAGGAACTACAGTCAGATTTAAGCTGGCTGTGTGCTCCAGTCGAGCCATACCTATAAATCCCTCAATCTATTTATTCTCCAATAGGGTACTAATGTGCCTCTCCAATACATGAATCCTGTCCTCTGTCTCTACTATAACAATACATATCTGGCATACAAAACTGTCAGGAATATTGGAAGGAGAGTCTACACTATACATGACACAGTAGCTACAAAATATGTGCAGGCATAATCGATACTTACCGTTTGTAAATCGGGTTGTTTCCTCACTCTTGGAATGTTGAATGAATCTTCTCCCGTCATCGATTTGAAAACATATTTGTTGTTTTTCTTTCTGATCTGAGTCCCCTAAGCAGCTTCCCATCTAAAATGGACAGGCATTCGTTCTTTTGTGTGTCCCCTTCATAACAATTTGAATAAAAAGTTGAATCTTTACATGAATTTCAGAATTCCTTAGTATTTAGTATGTCCCCCTTGCTTTAATGACAGCGTACACTGGTGCAAGTACAGATTCCACAAGTTTGTGCTAAGCCTGGTGATTCACGTTATCCCAGCATGATCTAAGAATGTTCCAAGACCATCAAATTACTAACTGAATAGATTTCTTGGTCTTCAGGTACCTCCATAAATGTTTGATGGGGTTGAAATCAGGTGATTTTGTGGGAAAGTACTCGCTCTTGTTAGTTCTTGCAAAGCTTTGAGGCATGTTTGGGGTTATCGTCCTGCGGCAGCATGAATCCACAAAGCACCAAACCAGAGGGTATAGCATGTTTTGAAAGAATGGACTGATACTCTTCCTTTGCTGGGGTGTTGGTGATTCAGTGCAGATGTACAACGCCAGAGCAGGCAAAGCACTCCCAGACTTCTTGCTACCATATTTATTTATTTATTTTATTTTTTTAATTTATAAATTATAGTATCAGTCTCTCTTCTGTTTCCTTATATAAACCATTTTATTACTGCTATAAACTTGGAATTATCAGTAAATATGTTTTGTTCCATTTACCCACTGTGAAATACTGGTATGTCTTAGTCAGTGCCAAATGCTGGTTTATCTTAGGACATGTCAAAACTTTATTTCTAGGATTACATTAAAAATGAATTCCCAGATACCAGATTTTGCCATTGATAACTTGTATTTCATAGGGAAGAAATCAAAAGAAGCTGTATGCAGAGGACAGCTGGAAATGCCTTTGAGCAGAATATGGCCATCACAGACCAGGTGCAGGCTTTACAGGTTAGTAAAGGATCTGTATTCACTTCTAGTAAATATTTGCTGTTTTATAAGAGGGTTCGCTTGGTTGTTTGACTCTTGAACCTGAGAAATGTTAAATGATACATGTAAGGCTCACTGTATCAAAGTATATTAGAACCACAGAATAATGAACTGACTTTATAACTTATTTATGTTAAGTATGAGTATGTTAATGTATAAGTATGTTAATGTACAAGTTCTCAGAGCAGTTTTATTTTATATTGGTCATAAACTTAAATGTCCTTGAAATAAAAAAGAAAAAAACTCTTAGGGAGGGTGTGTTGTTGATGTGGTTGTTTCTCAGCATGCTGTTGTCTCTGTGTGATGATCTTTGTTTGCTCTGCTTGGTAGGAAAGTGAAGCCAGACTGACAGAGGAGATTCGGCGGCTAAAACAGGAGAAACAGGCTCTGGAGGTGGATGTGGGGATGGTCAGGAAAGAGATGGACTCGGGTAAGCTGGGGCTTCTCTGTACCTCAGGTGTGGCTGCATTAATGGGTTGAAATTATATAGTTCATTGTCTTAGTCTGTATAAAGAAAAGTCCTTTTATTTGACAAGAACATATAAGAAATTAACCATATCGATGTTAAAAAGCAACCACAGTAAATTGCACTACAATTGTTGTATTACGCAGCAAAACTTCCAATAAACAAATTTATTATTTAGGCGGACAAGGGATAGATAATCAGTATTACAAACTCCAAAACCCTAGGGAGGGCAGAATGTTTATGATGCAAGCAGACCCACATAAGCATGAAAAATTGTGTGGCAAGTGGTTTAGGAGGAGATGACAGCTCTTTAAAATGCGTTACTCTTTTAATTAACAGTTACTATCAGTTTAATACTAGCAGCGGCACGGACAGAGAAGCCAACACGACACTCACCGCTACACGCTAACAAACACGCATTCCACTTTAAAAATTATACAGTCACAACATTTACGAATAACATAAATACACAAGTACATATTAATTTACACTACTTAAAAATTTGTGTGGTGCAGTACAAAGCATGCCGGTAATTGCATAATTAGTTCTGCTGACCAATCGGGCAGCATGATATGTTAGGCAGTCGTAGACAATGAATGAGATCACGGCTCATACATTGTCATATTGCTAAGTAGTGGAAGCATACTATCTCAAAGTAATGAATTAGTATCTCAAAATAAACGCTTAGTATCTCAAAATAATGGCTTTGTTTCTCATTATTCTGAGACACCAAGTCATTAGTTTGAGAATGTTTCTCATTATTTGGAGATCCTCTCAATATTACAGGCTAGATTAAAAACTCAATTGTGTTGGCTATGGGTGGCTCTGAGGCTAGGGATCTGTGCCAGCAACTGGAAGGTTGCTGGTTCAAATCCAGTGAATGCCCAGAGTGATTCCTTAACCTGCAATTGCTTCATCTTGGGTATGACATTACTCAACATCCTGCCCTATAAGGAGGTCCTCTAACTTACAGGGTATGACTTGGGGGTTGGTGGCAGGATTGGCACTCCAGCCACTGGAAAAAAATCTCACACTGGTTCATTCGGACAAGTGTGGTGCTGAGGTATCGCCTGCTGCATAGCTGCACTCAGGTTATCATCCCTCAGGTGGTTTGTCATGTGGTGGGTACAGCAACGCACTGTAATCAGTGCATGCTCCTTACCTCTCCTCTTTGTGTTGGCTAACTGCTCATTCCCAGTTAGACCTATAGTGTGGGATGTAGAGCTGGGTGGGGATCGGTGCCATTGGCTTTGCATGAACTGAATTGTCAGTACTGTCACTCTAGCTTCACACTCCCTTGTGGAATTTGAGTGCTGATGTTCAGGGACTCCCCATGCTTTTCCTCTCCCTCCTTTTTATGCTGCCATAGCCATATCTGCCGGAGCTTACATATTGCACTCACCAAACTGTTTGCACTGCCTCTACTCTCCTCTACTTTGGCTAAAGCACTTTTTATTTTCCTCGCCCCTCCTGGGGTGTGCTGCCTGGAGACCCAAAAAAAGAAAGCAATAAAGACGTTCTGCCCACCCTGCTGCCTGCAGTGCCTCTACTACCTGTGATGTTCTTCCAGCCTGCCCAACTTTTTGCCTATGATGTCTCCTGCCTTCCTTGCTGTTCTACCAATGTTCATCTTGTGATCAGATCCATAACCAGCACCTGCCTTCCATCACCTGCCCTGCCTGCCCTCCATATTGAGACTCAAATCTTGGACTCTGTAAATTAGTATTTTTCCATCTTGCTCATTTGACTTTGACGTCCTCTGCTGGCCCTTGGAAAATGGGCTTCCTCTTTGAGTCTGGCTTCTCCAAAGATTTCTTCTTTCTAGGGATTTTTTCTTGCCACTGTCACCCTGGCTTGCTTGCTGGGGGCTTTGAGCAGGAATAATGTAAATGTATTGTAATATCTCCAAATAGTGGCTTCTTATCTCGAAATAATTAGTGAGTTTATTGGAATTATGACTTTGTCATAATTATGACTTGTATCATTATTTTGAGATACTAAGCATTATTTCGATCATTTTACGTGATTTGTTGGAATTACATTTCTGTAATGTATGTTTTGAAGCAATGTTTATTGTGGACAGTTTATTGAAGTTTCTCATTTTTACTTTCTGGACTTGATATTTCCACCTCAATCAGAAACCCAGAGTAGAAAAACCCACTTTAAAAATTAACTGGGCTTTCTCAGGCTTTTTCAAAAACAAACGGTTATAAATAATAATTAGAGGCTTATGGTTCTGTGATTTACCCAACAGGTGATAAAAACTTTGACATAAAGATGCTGGAGGAGCAGCACAAGGCGGAGGTGCAGGCCCTGAACAGAAGGCTGCAGTGGTACACAGAGAATCAGGAGATGCTGGACAGGGAAGTAGGTCGACAGAGAGCCACCACAGAGGAGACCCACAGGCTCAAAGAGCAGGTGCAGCTCTCCATATAAACATTCCAACAATGTTGCAATGTTCTCTGGGTAGCTGGAGTTTCTGTCCACTGCTTTTCTTGATCATACGTATTCCTGCCGCTCAAGCCAGCATTTGGAAATCAATTGTACATTTTGCTGATTTTTTTTGTGGGGTTTTTTGAGCATGTTTTGAGTTTTGTGCATAACTTCATTTCACTCAGTTGGTTTTTGTGGGTTGATTAATGAGCGTAACATGGTGAATAAAAGCTTGTGTGTAGGATGAAGTGTACAGTATAAATAAGGGTAAACCTAAGGGAAAATCATTGACAGCTTGGGGTAATGCTAATCAGGTTGATTATTTTTGTATTACCGCACACCTCAAAGTTGTTTATCCCACTTATACCATGGCTAACGAACAAAAAAGTCGAACAAAAAAAAACAGAATAGTCATGATTAATTTTTCAGAAGAAAATCATTTCAATTGGCATTTAATAATGTCCCTGTAAGGATAGAACTTCTGGATCATGCTACTCACTAGAAGCAGCTTGTAAATATAGTTACCATAGAAACTGTCAAAAAACAGGCACTTGCATTTGGAAAACCAAGCAAAATTATCTTGATAAGAATTACTGCTTATTCATGAGTAAAACGTCACATGGGTTTTTATGTTAACGTGTAATAAAACATTATAATGCATTAATATAGACATATTATTTGGCTGTTGGAACTACTTGTGTGGTTACACAAAATAATCAGTGCCCATGTGACATCTCTGGACCAATAAGAAAATAGTATTTACAAAAGTAAAACAGCTTATTTAGTACATATGTTTAGTCAAATATTTTCTGCAAATATGCTTTCCAGTTCAAAGATTTGAGAACTATGTAGAATTATCTGTATTTTTTAATGTAATTTTACTTTACATAATTCAAGAATGTCCCCCCTGGGATCAATGAAGATTATCTTAACATATTTTCATCTGATTGTATGACCTTCTTAAAGAAGCTGGCATAAGAAAGTATGCAATGTTGCCGTCTTCATATCTTTATTAAACACATGTACATAATCACTGGAATAAGACAGCCAGCAGTGTCTTATACAGAAAAAAGTATTTTGCAGGACCAATGCATTACCACTGCTCTCCAAACCCCATAGGTAGACACTTCATTCATTAGATATTCTGACAATCCGTTTGAATAAGCTGTTACAAAATACAGCATTTATTAACTTTCACATTTCCAGGTGGTTAGTGCTGTTGCCTCACACCTCTAGGACCAGGGTTGGCGTCTCCGCCATGGATCTGTATGTGGGGTTTGTGTGTTCAATTTTGTTTAAAAAAAATTTGTTTTAAATGTCCATGCAATCCTGACCAGGATAACTGGTTTGTATCTTATACTTGTTTATCCACAAAGAATGAGTGGAAGTAACATGTTGCTGTACCTCGTGGCCTTAGGGAATATAAGCTGAAATACTGTAGGCAGTATTACTAATTGTCTTATTTGTCCAGTTAGGTAGACAAACTAAAGGATGTGGTGAGAAAGAAGAACAGTCAAGAACAGAAGAAGGTAAAAGAGAGAATGGGAGATGCAAAGAGAATCCTGGATCTGGAGAGACAGGTAGGTTAAAGAAAAAAATAATATTACCTTAGCAAGGAACATTGTGGGGAGTGAGTCATAACAAGCAGGAGAAAGTATGGAAAAGACATATGATAAGAGCCAAAGACAGGTCTCCTGTATGTTCCCCTGAACCCCCCAAGCTTACAGAGGATATGTCCACCTTCCCAACTAGGTGAAGGAGATGGAAGACCTACTTAAGCGCAGAAACCCTAACTCCCTTCCTGCACTGATCTGGGCTGCTGCCTCAGCAGCTGGGCCCGGGAGCACTGAGCAGGCTGGAACAGTGTCCTTCCTGGAGCGCCGTGTCCACAGGCTGGAGGAGCTGGAGGCCAGGGATGAGGAGGCCAAACAGAGCCTGAGAGCCATGGAACAACAGTACCACAAGATCAAGGTGAATATAAATCTAATACTCTTTGCATCTTACGAAGACTCTAAAGATATATCTTACGAAAGGTATTTCTTTTCTTACGTCTGTTTCCCGAACAATATCTTAAGAGATTGCTTAAGGGAGACCTTCTTTAATAGGAACTGGAACACCTGATGGATTGACATCGATGGTTTGAGAATTCATTATTCCCATCAGGCAAGAACTGCTTGACTGCTCTATGAGAGAAAGTGGTGTTCTTTATAAGTTTAACACTGCAGGAATCCTTCAAATGATTGCATTAATCTGAACTGGGGAGAACCTAAAAAATAAAATACAAAATTAACAAATTGAATCAGCAATTTCTGAAATACTCATACCAGCTCTTCTGGCACCAACAACCATGCCATTCAGTCACTTAATTCACCTTTCTTCCCCATTCTGGTGTTTGATGTGAATATTACCTGAAACTTCTGACTTATATCTGCATGACTTTATACATTGTATTGCTGGTTAGATATTTGCTTCAATGAGCAGTTGAACAGGTATACTTAATAAAGTGGCCAGTGAGTATAAATCGTGTGCACATTTTAGGCATTTTGTGAAGTTGATTTAGTACTTTGATTCCATTAAACCAAAACACAGTTTAGTATAGGATCAATACCTCTCCTGAAGCTCAACACGTAGAGCTTTGTGCTAACAATACAGACCTTGGGGGTTCAAATCCCAGAAAGCGCATGTCAGTTACACCTTTTTGCGCTACTGTAAGCCATTTTTGATAAAAGTGTCAAATATAAATGTTACATGCACATTGTGCGCACAAAAAAACTGTCCATGGCCCCACCAGACCTCCGTATATACCATTAACGTATCTGTTACAGTTCTTACTGTTATGTCATGGAAAATTATGGCCATAAGGCAAAAGAGAACTGAACAATGTAAATATTTACTGGTGACATTTTCAAACATAGCCATTTAAGCATTAACAAATGAATACTTCGTAAGAATGGGCCGTTTGGCCCATCAAGCTCGTTTGGGGAGAACCTAACTAATAGCTCACAGTTGATAAAATCATATCGAGCTCAGATTTAAAGGAACCCAGGGTTTTAGCTTGCGCTACACTAGCAGGAAAACTATTCCATACTCCAACTACACACTGTGTAAAGAAGTGCTTCCTCAAGTTCATTTTAAAATGTTCTCCCACTAATT
>JAODKC010000137.1:22085491-22097143 GCA_026777985.1 Mormyrops attenuatus | reverse complement strand
CTGAGCTAGATAAGATTTTAACAACTCTGAGCTATTAGTTAAGTTCTCCCCAAACGAGCTTGATGGGCCGGATGGCCTCCCCTCGTTTGTAAATTTCTTCTGTTCTTATGTTCTTAACTGACTGAACATCCTCCAGGAGTAGTGATTCCATATTTTTTGTCAGGGGTTGTAATATAATAGATTATTCCTAGCCAAAAGTAATGCTAGCAATGCCCTAGTGTACCAAAAAGCAGATACACCAGTCACCAAGCCAAAGCATTAGTAGTAGAGCCAAAATTATCCGACCCCTTTAACCAATCCTGAACTGAGTGAGGTTACAGTACCAATCGTTCCATAGCCTCATTATCCACTACAACATTTCTTGACCAACTTCCACAGTCCTTCAGCCTTACATCTGAAGTCTCAAGTGAAAATGAACTTGGACAGGTAACTGAACATAAAGAAATCCTGTGTATTGTAGTATGGAATATTATTTAGCACTATACAATGTAGAATATAGTCATTATGATATTACTAAAAAGCATGCCAAATACCCATGATGCAATCATTACAATGTAATCATTATAATGTAATCAACACAATGCAATCAACTGAGTATGTATTTGCATCTTGTATTAGCCTAAGAGTTTTTGTTAGCTATTTTATGTTAGTCCTGAATCTATGAATATCCATTTTTATTAGAGTTATACCTGATCACCATGTTGAAGGACAAATATATTATATAACGCCCTAGTTAGACAATGTGGAACAGGCTGAAGTTGCCAAGGTTTACTAGTGAAGGAAGGGATTCGCCTGAGTTTACCAGAAGTTCACGGCTGAGCATTTTAAAAAACCTAGTGGAGATGGTCGCGCCACCATTATATTCAGCCAAGGGACCAAACAGTAAAAGAAATGACTGACAAGCATCACTTAGGGGTGTGAATTAAGGGAGAAAACAATCATTGTGAATGGTTCAGGGAATGATGATGTTCAAGTGACGAGATATTGTTAAATGATAAGAACTTGTATAAAAATTGGTCCAAAACAGTATTGGACACACTTGTAAGTGTCCGGCCTTGGTTGTAACTTCATTGTTGCAATAAAGACTGAATCTGAATCTACAACAGCGGCTTCTGACTTCTGATTTGGCAGGGAAGGAAAACACCACTACAGTAGCCCCACTTAAGAAGATAAAGATAGAGATAAGAAACCTGCCCCGTAGTACTCTGATCATACAAGTGAACTTAAACAGGCTTCACGCAAGGTAGTGTGTAAATGGCGCTCAACTAAACTAGAAGTTTTCAGATCCACCTGGAAAGAGAGCCCCTCTAAGTACAGACAAGCACTAGCGACTGCTAGCCTATGTATCTCTCCAAACTAAGAAAACAAACACAACCCAAAATTCCTGTTTGAATCTCTGTCTAGGTTAACAAAGAATGCTTCAATGTTATGCTCACAAGCCCCGTAAGCTCTTAGGAGTGACGACTTTATTCCATTTTTTTGTAGTAAAATAACTAACCTTCCTCACCTACTTCAAACTCAAGGAGCTGTATATTTATTAATACTGTGGGCAGAAAGAACTATGGCAGGTCTCTTACAGAGCTCTGTAGCTGTGGAATAGTCTTCCAGCTTCAATATTTAAGTCTAGACTAAAAACACACTTGTTCAGTCCAGCTTTACAGGGACTCTATAGGTCTAACTGGGGGTGAGCAGTTAGCTAGAGTTCGAAATAGTGTGAGGTGCAGAGCTGGGTGGGGATCGGTGCCATTGGCTTTGGATGAACTGAATTGTCAGTGCTGTCACTCTAGGTCCACACCGCCTTGTGGAACTGGAGTACTGAAGTTCAGGGTATCCCCATGCCTGTGTTCTCACCTGCCTCTCCCTCCTACTTATGCTGCCATAGCCATATCTGCTAGTGTTTACATATTACACTCACCTAACTGTTTGTACTGCCTCTAGTCTCCCCTACTTTAGCTAATGCATTTTTTTATCTCTCCCACCCCTCCTTGGGCGTGCTGCTTGGAAACTCCCCCCCCAAAAAAAAGAAAACTATCATGGTCTGCCTGCCTGCCCTTCTGCCTTACCACTGTTCATTCTGCTGTCAAAAGCAGCACAGGCAATTGCATGCTATCACTTCCTGCCGCAAGGAGACTCAAATCTTAAAATTTGGACAACTTATATTAGGATTTTTTCCATCTTGTTCATTTGACTTCCTCTGCCGGCCCCTGGAGGATGGTCTCTCTGTGAGTCTGATTCCTCCCAAGGTTTCTTCCTTCTATGGAGTTTTTCTTGCCACTGTCACCTCTGGCTTGCTCACTGGGGGCTTTGAGCAGGGATAATGTAAAGCGCTTTGAGAAGATGCAATGTGAAAAAGCGCTATACAAAAAAAAACTGAACTGAAAAAGTTATAACAACCTACCTTATTATAATATGGAGACAGAAATACAGAAATAAATGAAGAAATGTGTTAATACAGAAATCAGTAAATGAAGAATTGTAGAAAAGGATAAATGAATAAGTGGAGCTAATTCTGACATTTTTCATGACCAAAATGTATTGATTTATTTAATGGGACGTCACAGGGGCAAACCTGGTGGAGAAATTAGTGGTGCCAAACAAAACCATCATCGAAACCCCAGACCTGTTCCTCGATAAAAGACCACATGTTGTTACTGCCTACAAAGATTATGAAAAGTATTAAGTAGTATTTTACAGCATACTGACAAGACAAAAAAAAAAACACAAGAATATGTGCTTCCCACTTCAAATGCAAATTTAAATGTAAAATCAAGCTTACATTTAAAAGTGCCCATATGGTACAGTGGAGAAGGTTAGAATACAAAGGGAAATTGTGCTGAAAGGTTAGAAAGAGAAAGCATGTGTGCTGTTCATAGTTTGTGAGAATCTGTTCATCAGGCCTAAATGCAAACTGGAGCAACTGTCAAGGGTGGAATGTAAGAAGTCCACTTTAAATAAACTGTCTGGTCCATGAGAATCCACACATTAGGCAGTCATTATCCAATCTATGGGCCCTGATCAGAGAAACAGGATATGATATCTAAGCTACCTGACCCACCTTGTACATGTCGCTATACATACAGTTAACTTTTTCAACATGCCAGTAGGATAGCTTGCTGTCCATTTTTAGGGAAAAAACATTTTCTTTCATAGGAAAAAAACAAGGTTGTTTTGCTTACCAGAAAGATGTTCCTGTACTTCATGAGAAAGCTCTAGAAACAATAATAATCATGAGTACACAATTAAAAACAAATTGAAACAACATAAAAAATAATTCTGGTCCTGCATTCTTCTAACAATAAACAGGTTTCATAAAAAAGATGAGACAGAAGAGGTGGTGGGGGAAGTCCCTCGGTTTAATTTTGCATTGGGGAGGGCAGGGGCAGCAAAATTAAGCACACTTGGGGGGGGGGGGGTGTCATGGATGGGTGTCTGGTGCACTGTGGATCAGGTAGTAGTGGAAGGCAGGATCCTTGGCAGACCAATCATCAGCTACTAAAACCTGACTTTTAGGGTATATTTCATTATTTAATCTTAGGGATCTAAACTTGTGCAATTTCTTTGGAAAAAAATTCTAATCGCGCCCATAATGTTGATTTCCAGAGCAAGACCACTAATAGCCGATATCACTGCAAAACAGTTTTTTTTTTTTAAGTTTTGCTTCCTGAATGGTTTTTGCTGATCGCGACAGGTACCTGGTGGATATGCACACATATAGTTTTGGTTTTGCTACATCACGTAGGAACTCTGAGAAACAGACAGTTAACCGTTTACCGGCAATAATGTATTTAATCACGTTTATGATTCTCATACACTATTAAGTTCAACATAATGAGAAATGTTTTGTTCTTGACTTTCATTTTTATCCAATGTCAGTGGCATCACGTTGCAGTGTCCAAAAGTAGTCAGCAGAAATTTTCATACCTGGCGCCAGCAAACACTATTCCTGCAGTCTCAAACCCAGCAATTCAGCTTATGTTCTCGACAGACCCAATTCTCTGACCAGATCACTTAATTCTGACTGTGTTATGAGATGTGGATCACCTGATGAGGGAGGAGGAGGTAAGGAGCATGCACTGATTACAGTGCGTTGTCACACCCACCACACAACAAACCACCTCAGGGATGAGAACCTGAGTGCAGCCATGTGGCAGAGGATACCTCGGGAAAGATGGGATTCCGCTCAACAAAGAAGCCTACTCTGGCTAAGAAACACACAATTAAATCAACATCAAATATGGCCCAGACATGGATGATACGGTTAATCTATGGTTTAATCCATTATTTATTATGTGGTGGAGATTTAAAAAACTTACCACCAGATCCTGTTATGTTACACAGACTCACATAATTTACTCACAAATATAGATTATGCTATACAAAATACAGTCTCTATTGTCAGTTAATTAAATTTAAAAATGTCATGTATAGACGTGTGACTTTTTTAAACCATGCAACACATTTATTCCATGTACTTAAACACATATCAGGAAAGTGAATTAATGAATGTTACATATTGATAGCACTTTTCAAGACACCAAAAGCGCTTGACAGAACCAAAGGGGAGCCACTTCAGCCACCACCACTATATAGCACCCACCTGGATGATATGACTGCACCAGTATGCTCACCACACACTGTAGATATAGGGGATGTTTAGGAGGCCAGATTTGAAAGAGCTACAGTGAGCAATTTTAGCCAGGACACTGGGGTAAGACCCCTACTCTTCGGAAGCAGCCCAGGGATCTTTAATGACTTCAGAGAGCTAGGACCTCAGTTTTAAGTTTCATCCGAAGGACAATGGGCTAACCTGTTGACCACACCGACACTGTTTCAGCGGCAACCTAGCTTTCCTAGTTGGTCACCCATCCAAGTACTGGCCTAACTTTAGGCAATATATATAAAAAAATGTTTTTTTTCTTCTGACAGACATTGGTCCAAAGATCTGAGATCATCAAGAGAAAAATTACTAATGAAACCCACATTTATTTATTCAAAGAACCATTTAATGTCAGTTTTTATTCATATTTTCTTACTTGTATTTTTAAATTTTTATTTTTTGTATTAATGTTTTCTGTTTAACAAGGGTTTGTGAGAAACGTAATTTCAATTCTCTGTGTGTTCTGTACATGTGGCAGAATTGACTTTGACTTTTTCCTGACTGTTTATCATTCTTCCTGCTGCTAACCCTACATTCGCACAACAGTTCATATCCACACAGGCTGTTAGCCAATTATACCTCCTCAATGAGTGTCTGAACTATTTTCCTGTGTCTGAGGCTGCTTCCCATCACACATCGTTTCCGATGAAAAACATATTGTACTTTTTTGTTTATTTGTACATTTTATGTTTCATTGTTTTATTGAGAAAGGCTATTGGTTGTGCTGTTGGGCAATCCTGAAACTGTACAGATTTTGTAAAGTAACTCATTACATGAGAGCAGTTGTCTTTCTAGATAGTCTTTTACTCTTACTCAAATACTGAGACTGACATTGACCAAGATCGACTTCATTGAATAAAAGCATAAGAGCGCTAATCCAAACGTGAATGTATCTCAAAGTCCTACTTGAGTTGTTTTTATATTTAAATAACAGTACTTTTACCTGGGTAGAGATTTTTGCTACTCTACCTACATCTGGCTGTGGCACTTAAAGGATTCATCAGCCTGCTCCCCTAATACCCTTAGATTTCTGCCACTCACCTTCAATAAAACTTCCTCATAAAAATAAGTGAAATATTATTATTTTTTTCTCCTATTCTATCCTGAGCAAGGTAACCCAAGTGAAAGACAATTCCTGCTTTTATACTGGTCTAGGATAAAAGCAATGGATTACAAAGAGTGAGCACTTACGGAGATGGAGCAGATATGACAGCTTTCCAAGGAATACCTCAACCCGTAGAGTGCAACCCTGCAGGTCAACCACAGTGATACCTGAGGTCGGAATCTGCAGGAGCAGAAGTATTTTTAACAATTTACTCAGTTTCAGCTATCTGGACATTGTTCACAATTGTTAAGAAAGAAATATGGACAGAGTACAGAGCTAATATAAATAAGCTGGCTATGAAGAAGATTCATTCAGAGAAAATTGAAGGAATGCCAACTTACCTTACATTTTGTATACACCACGATATTGACAGTCAAATCTGTCTGAAACCAATCAAATCTGAAATCAAGGTCAAAAAGTATTGTTTAGTGCTTCAATCCACCCAACCAAACTCCAGATTATTCATGCATTCATGCATGAAAAACAAACCTAAAAAAGTGATAACAGGGGAAGTACGACTTGCTAAACTGGTAAAGGGTACCGTTTGCAATGATACGTTCAAAGAGGTTTTGATCTCGTTTGGGAAACAAAATAAGTACTAGACTTGCTGCTGTCAGAAACTAGCTCTGTCCGACCATCTAAACCATACTTGTCCCACACTTAACTTGTGCAATTGGTTTTTACCTGAATGCTGTGAGTCCTAGTTGTGATACGTGGGTCTGAAGGTACACTTATTCAATTATGCACAATTAGCTCATTTAAGACAATTTGCAGAATCTTTCCCAACCAATTAGTTGATTACTTGTATTCCTTTGTGTATGTTTGAAAATGTCATTTATATCATTTATACTTTTTGTTGTTGATTCTTCCTAAAAAGTCAGAAGACAGATTGGGAGAGCACGGGGGATCATGGGATTGAAGGAAAGGGGTGTGTGACACTCCGGATATCTTTGCAATATGGCTAAGGTCCAAGTCCTTGAAGTCCTGGTGCTCCCGTCTTGCTGTATAACTGCAATATGGATGCTATCCAGTGACCTGAGATGAAGATTGGACTCCTTTGGTCCTGTGTCTCCTTGGAGAATCCTGGGGTACCACTGATTTGATTTTGTGCTGAAGAAGCGGTTGCTCAGGGAGACCCAAATGAGGCATTGTGAGGGAGCGTCAGTTACGGCACTATGGCCATTACCAAAACTTTGTGATATAACACTAAGAATTGTAACAGATACACCAATGGTATACACCAGAGGTATCCAAACTGTGGTGCACAAAGGAATTGCAGGGAGGTGCAGGTGAGGGAAAATAACACAACTGGTTGGGGGGATTGAACTGGGGGCAGATCTATTTCTAAATTGCAAACTTCAGAAATATAAAAAATAATGCGAACAAATTATATGCCTACACACAGTACAAGACACTAACAAATAACAATAATCAAAATGTGTAAAATAGGCACCAAATATCAAGACAAATGCATCAGTCCAATGAGGCCCTGTCAAAATACTTTGAAAATCACTAGTATATCTCAAGGGGCCTCAGCTATATATATAGGTCTGGAGGGGCCATTAGCATGGTGGTGCAGTGATTAGCACTATAGCCTCACACCTCTAGGATATGGGTTCAAGTCTCTGCCAGGGTTCCATAAGTTGAGTCTGCATGTTCTTCTCGTGTCATTGTGGGGTTTCCTCTGGGTACTCCGCTTTCCCCCCACCATCCTAAAATATGCTGAGGCTGACTGGGGTTACCAAATTGCCTATAGATGTGCATGTGTGAATGACTGGTGTGTGAGTTTTGCACTGCACAGGGTTTATGCCCCATCCTGGGTTATTCAGTGCCATGTGCCTGTGGGCTCTGGACCCCCCACAACCCTGAATGGGATGAGTGGTTTCAGAAAAAGTGAGGGATGGAGGAACAATGGATGAATCTTTTTTTCATGCGCACAATGTACATGTACAACTCATTTTTATTTAGTTTTTTAACAAAAAGACACAGTAGAAGGAAGAGATACAATTTATGTGCGCATCCTGGTATTTGAACCCCTGAGCTCTACTCTGTTAGTGCGATGCTCTGTGTGTTGGGCAAGAGACGCAACACTAAACCATGCTTTAGTTTTAAGGTGCTCACGAAATAATCAAGCTCACGATCGCACATTCAGAAAATGCAAGACAAATCGCATCCCATATTGGTTCAAAACAGGGCCCACCTTTTTATCTTTCAATACGGGATGACTGCACAATATAAGGAACTAGTGCCAAAAAACATTAACAAAAAGGCTTCTTACAGTATGTACAAGGGATTAGCTACAATGAAGTATTTACAAATCAAAGCATTGTTAACTCTTGTTTTTTTCACTTACCAATTACTTGCCTACAAAACAAGGAATATCGACAAACAAGTGCCTGATGGCTTAACTCATGCTTTGAATAGTTTAATGTGGTTAATCACTCTTTTTCAGACATACTCAGACACATAGAGACACACATGCACAAATCCACACCAGGCGCATGCTTACAGTTGAGAGCGAAGCTTGAGTGCATGGTAAAGACATTTATCTGGGGACCCTGGAGCACTTCATGTGATAAATTTCACCAATTGAAAATACCGCAGTCTAAAGAAAATATCATTACAAACCAACCAAGAAAAACAAGTGACACGATTAAATTCTCCGCACAACGCATTTCACCAATTGACTACTGGACTGCTACAGATAAAATCTGCACAATGGGCGTCTAGCGACCAAAAATCAGTCCAAACTTTATTACAGAATATTCCAAAAATAATCACGCGCCCCACACTTTTAGAATCACTGACCTGTACAATGTTCCTGGGAAGTCTGCAAAAAGACCCATGGAATAAGCAGATGGCTGTGTTCACAAGATAGTGGTTGCTTCATTTTCTCTCTCGGCTGCCCTCTGTTTTTTGGATCTAATCAAATATACACTATTAACTGTAGATTTTCATCCATATAATGATTTTCTGAAGTGATAAGATCAATCAAAGATCAAATAAGGTAAACAGAGCAAAAAATAACAAATAAATCCTGTTCACAAGAAGAAGCTTCTAACCACATCCTTCTCTTTGTTGTCATTAAGCACAGTTGCTTCAGTTTTGGTGCAATATGTCTCAAAATTTGATTACTTCAAATTCATCACCCCTACAATGTGCCTGCAAAGTTTGAAAAAGACCTGCACAATACTTTTTACTGTGTTCACAACACCTAGTGTACTAAGCAATGTCGCTTCAGTTTTGGGGTGATCTGTCACAAAATGAAGTCTGGGGAACACAATTAATGACATAAACCAAGCAGACTACAAACTATTCTCTGCTACAATATGAAGAGGAGTTCATACAAGTAGCCTGTTCTGGTTAAACATCTTAAAACTAAACATAAGAACGAGCATGACAAAACTGCCACCTGCAGCACTCACCATGCAGTAAACACTACGGAGAGAGAAAATGTCAAATGATAACCCCCATGCAGTGAAAATAACAGATTTATCTTGATATTTAAGTATAATGCCCTAATGGTAATATGCGCAGAGTGCAATACTTCCTGAGGTGGTATACATGGTGTGAAAATTTTGTGAACCACTGCTTTTGTTGAGCTTTGACACCCCGCAAAATGTTTTTAAATCATAATTAAATCCAGACCAACAGTAATCGTTTTCCACAGAGACCAAAAAATGATCGATCAGCATCGCTGGTCCTGCTTCATGATCTCAGTTTCAATAACCATATCAAGGCTATATCCAAGTCCTCTTTTTTATCACTTTAGGAACGTCTCTAAAATCAGAGACCTAATGTCCAAGAATGACCTTAAACATATTCATGCCTTCAACTCCACTCACTTGGATTATAACTCCCAAAAAACTTCCCACAAAAATCCAAGACAGCTCAGCTCATCTAAAATACTGCTGCTAGATTACTTTGTTACTTAAAACCAAGAAGTGTGAACATTATTCCAGTCCTTCAGTCCTTACACTGGCTTCTAGTTGCCTTTAAGAGTCAACTTCAATGTACTGCTGCTTATTTACAAGTCACTCAGTGGTCTTGGTCCAGTTTACATCATAAACCATCTGAATGAATGTGAACCTGAACCTAACAGGCCACTACGATCATTAGAAGCTGTTCAACTAATAGTGCCAAAAGTGAAAAGTAAGCAAGGCCAAATGGAATTCAGCTGTTTTGCCACTCAAAACTGGAACCAATTCGCTGATGAGGCACCAAATGCAGCCACCTGTAAAACCAGGCTATAAACATTATTCTTCCATAGTGCCATTAATTAGCGCTATTAATCAATGTTGATGCTTTTTCTTTTACTTTTATTTTGGTGTCTTCTATGTGTAGTTTTTAATTTTACTTGTGTTTTTATTTTCCATTTAGTGACTGATTTTATTTGATCATATTTTATGTAAAGCACCCTGAACAACCTCTGTTACTTGCCTCTTTTCCCAATTTTAAAATGTACTGTCAAGAATTCCCAGAGCTGAACAACCCTAGGGACATATCTATTAGAACCATTTGAAACAGAATATTGCATTAAAGACACCATTTTCAAAATGGTAATTAAATCCTGATCTAAGCTTCAGTTAAAGTTGTGTCGGGGGTTGAATAGATTTTTTATATTACCTTGGAAGTACCCACTGTGGCCCAACAAAGTTTACACTTTGTGAAAGATGACTGTGAATGTCTAATTTGTACTTCACATGTCTGCACATGCGCAGCACTACACATTACAGCATTTTTTATATATATAGATATTCTGATTTCAAATTGCTTGTGTTCTCTGTCTGTTTAAAAGTTCTGCAGAGCACCTGCACTTGTGTCCAAATGCGTGTTTATGGGTCTAGTTAGGTACCCCAGTCACAGCAGGATGTCTGTATGTGCCCTTTCAGTTCAGAGTGAACCAAAACTACAGGTATACCAACTGGAGTATACACTTAAAATGATAAGTAAATAAAACTATTTTTTTTCAGTCAGTGGAATCATTAACACCAGTTCTTGCTAAACAATATGAAGACCTATGTAGTTAGCTGTAAATGTGTAGACAATATGATTTTCCATAAAATGGCAGGATGGTCGGATCACAGAAAATAGGTACAAATTTGGTAAGTGGTATGGATCAGGTACAGACACATTATTACTGGTCATTGAAGTTATACGTAAAATTTGGAAATATTAGTGGGAGAAACAGAAGATCACAGTCTCTACGGATTCATGCTACATTCACAAAGGAAAAAAATTACTTCCTACTAGTGTTGATTGGCCAAATCATATTATGTGTATCACAGAGTCATGCGTGACGTACTTGAAAAACAATTCAATGTCAGCTATGACATGGCAGATAAGAAAGTGTGGCATGGATCAGGTAGTTAATACTGGCCATTTAAGTAACAAGTGAAGTTTCGAAATATTAGCAAGGAGACATAAAAGACCACAATCTCTACGATTTGCATGAAAAGCAGATTGTACACATTTTCAAGATCGATCACAATATAAAACCATCAGATCACCCACCCCTAGTTATAGGACTATAATTTTTAAAAATAGGGGAATTAGTTTGGTTGTATTGTTCAGTAAATTGCAAAATAGTCTTAAAAACCAACATGAAAAAGAATCATGGTAAGATCTTGGATCGTGATCATCCCTAAAAAAAAAAATCATGCTATTTTTTCCATATCACCCACCCCTAGCTATAACCAAATTTAATATCCTGTCATGGTAAAATGGTTCACCTGGGACAGTGGTCCTTGGTTGGAGGGGGGAGCAGGGAAGAAGGCAGGTTTGATTCGAGAAGTGTGCTGGGGGAAGAGGGGTATAACCCTAGCAAGACAAAAAACAGCAAACTCTGAGACACTGTCCCATCTAAATTATAACTAGGAGACCTAATCCT
>JAODKC010000137.1:22074966-22085391 GCA_026777985.1 Mormyrops attenuatus | reverse complement strand
TACACACACACACACACACATATATATACACACACACACACACTATATATGTTAATTGTTGAAGATGCACGTAAGAAACCAAACAGTAACGGAAATGTGACAATTCAGGTAATTAAATAATATTCTGTCCCACTGAAATCCATGGGAAAGTATTAGTACACAGCCAAGACAGTGATGGAGATTACAAGATGATTTACACAAGATGAGTGGAACACATCACCACCAGCTTTCCATTATATTTTACTGGTTCTCCTTTTTCATAATGCACTGAAGCAGTAATTAAGCCCTAAGATGGGCATACATACTATTCATTTCAATGCATCAGTGCATGCCCTAAACATAAGCAAATTAAATCAGTTTTATACAATGGTTTTAGAACTGGGTGATACGGCCAAAAATGTTATCATGATAAAAATATCAGCTGATATCGATAATTGTTGCAATAATTGTTGAATCATTATTTCTTTCCAGTTTAAAGGCTGATTTGTACTCATGACTTAAAATTGAAATAAACGGATGGTTCGCACACAGTTCACAGTTCCTAAAACCCCTGCAGCTTTGAGCTTAAGTTTGTGGGGGACAACATCAAAGGCCTTCTGGAAACCTAAGTAGATCAAGTCTTTGTAAGCCTTTTTGTGATCAATTTCCATTGTAGCTTCATCAAAGAACTCAAGTAGAATAGTTAGACAAGATCTACCTCTCCTAAATCCATGTTGGATTATAGCTTCCATTACATTTCCAGTTATGCAAGCTAAACAGATTGGCCTATAGTTTGCTGGAATACTTCTATCCCCTTTTTTGAATATGGGTGTTATATTAGCATGCTTCCAATCAGAAGGTACCACGCCAGTAGATAAGGATTTCTGAAATAATTCTCTGTGGATTATTACTGTCAGGATTTGTCACGGACTGAACTTTGCTGTGGACTTTACTTTTGGATTCTGCTGAATTACCCTTATTGAACAGGTTGCTTTGGACTTATTTATTTGTTCCATAAATACCTTGTTTTTACAGCTGTGTTTGCGCATGTACTCCACTGCCGGTCCTGACAAGCATTCACAGAGAAAGTAACATCACTTCATTGTGTTACAAAGCATGTCACTGACAACACGCTGGACCAAACTTTTATCGAGTACTTGTCATATCCACAGAGGAAAATTTATATTGTGATAATTATCATTACCATTTTATCACCCAGCCCTAAATGATTTTATATTATTAATTTTTATAAGATGTGAGAACTACATTTTCTAAGACTTCTTATTAATGTGCATATGGGGAAAATTGAAGCTAGCTGTTAATACTGTTCAGTTTATATAAATAAATGATCTCTTACGATTTAGAGAAGGGTTAATCTTCTGTGTATTTGAAGAACCTGCAGTGAAAGAGGCAGGTATCAGTTCCAGAAGGATCCTCTTGGATTCATACAGATTCCTAACAAAAGTACACACAAACGTGTACTGGATCACTACCATGTATAAGTGTGCTGGGCTTGGCCGCCATCCTCCCGACTAGACACTCCTTTAGCATAGACTCGTAGTTCACCCATCTGTGGACCTGAAAGCCAAGAAAACATCACCATTTAGCATCTATCACAATTCAACATGCATCATTGCCTACATGCACTAGCTATGGCTAATCGCATACCGCGGGAGAGCACAAAGTATTAGTATTAAGCATGTCTCATTATTCATTCTATTCTACATGGTCTTTATACTTCTACATGTCACTAAACTCAGAAAGCTACATATGACTGTGGAACACAACCAGACAAGGGAGCCTGAGCAGTGTCAAAATCACCAAGCACACCACTGTGAAGTTTCCAGTGTAAGTTTTCGCCAAAGATAGCAGACGTTTTTACAAGCAGCTCGGATGTAACGTCTGAGCACACAGAGATACAACAGCAGAAGTAGTAAAATAAAGCAGAAGAGAAAACGAAAATTAAGACATCATTCAAAACAGAACATTTCTTAACAACACAGAACAGCCACTGACAGAAATGGGAACTTCTTATTCTTATTAAATGCAAGATTTTCAGGCTTTTGAGGTAATGGCAATGGGAATCAGGGTAGTGGGCAATATCTACCAAGGGAGCATCAAGCTCCAAGCAGTTGTAACACAATGTATATATCAGCCAAAGTAATAATAAATTTTACTATACATTACCAATATATATTATACAGTAAAACCTCGGATTGCAAGCATAATTTGTTCCAGAAACGTGCTCGTAATCCAAGGCACTCGTATATCAAAGCAAATTTTTCCATAAGAAATAATGGAACCCAGATGATTCGTTCCACAACCCAAAAATATTCATATAAAAATGATTAACACAAAATATAAAGTAAAAATACATAAAACAAATTAACCTGCACTTTACCTTTGAAAAGAATCATTGATGGTGTGAGGGAGATGAGAGAGAGGAGATGAGGAGGGTTATTTTGTAGGATGACTTTCACTATAACTAACGGAATCACTGCTATCTGTTGGCTCAGTGGAATCATTTCTTGTTGTGCGACTTTAACAAGGAACCTATCCAATGACAGCTGCTTTTGCCTCCTTTTCGATTTCGCGGAAATGTGGACGTTGCATTGTCATTATTATTCATCGCTCGCACTGCTACGGCCTTATTCGGGTGGTGCTTTCCTACTAAATTTTGACTATATGAGTGAAGCATGCCGACTGAGACTGAGCATGGGAAACGATTACCCACAATCCCACAGCGAGAGAGAGAGAAAAGAACCATCAGCTCAGTTGTGATTACGTTTCTGGACCTTATTGATTATAGCTGCTTAATCAAAGATGATGGATTTATGCTGTTTCTAGACTTCCGCAAAGCATTTGACTCAATCAAACATGATTTTACTATTAATACAATGAAACGCTTTGGTTTTGGTAATACATTTATAGATATGATTGTTATGTTGCACACTGATATTAACAGCTGTGTGTCTCCCTCCCAGAAGGAACATGTCCCAGGTTCAGAATAGAAAGAGGCATAAGGCAAGGATGCAGTATTTCTCCTCTTTTATTTATTGCAGCCACAGAATTACTAAATTGAACTATTATAAATTCAGATATTGAAGGATTAGACATAAATAACCACAAGTTAATGATAAGTCAACTTGCAGATGATACGACAATCTTTCTTAAAAATAAGGAGCAAATTCCAAGGACCTTAGAAATAATAAAGATGTTTTCCCAAGCCTCGGGTCTGCATTTGAATTTGGACAAATGTGAACTCATGAGCATCCATAGTTGCTCTGACCTTTCGTTGTATGATATCCCTGTCAAAAATGAGATCAAGTATCTAGGAGTCTGGTTAACCAAAGATTTAGGCACTAGTAATAAAAAGAATATCCAAGATAATATTGATAAATGCAAGAAAACTTTAAGTAACTGGTTGCAAAGGGATTTAACTCTGTTTGGTAGGACAATGTTAACCAAAACTGAATCGTTATCTAGGTTAATCTACCCAGCATTCTCCCTTGCAATCTCACCACGGCTTATTAAAGAAATTAATAGAATTCATTTCAATTTCATTTGGAAAAATAGACATCACTACATCAGAAAAGGTGATTTGATAAAGAACTATGAAGATGGTGGTATAAAAGCAATTGATCTTGAAGTTATGAATGGAATGCTAAAGATTAATTAGCTCCGATCCTTTCTGAAAAATGGAGATGGAATATGGTTCTCATTACCTTCTCTTGTTTTCAGTAAAATTGGCGGAATTGAATTTCTTCTAATATGGGATTTTGAAATATCCAAACTTTCCAAATTTCACCAACAGGTGCTACTATACAGGAAATTGATATTTAAACAAAACTTTAGCCCCCACAATGTCCCACTGTGGAATAACAGAGAAGAGGGAAGTGTTTGTGTTTGTGGATGACCGGATGGCAAGACATATTTGGTCAGTGGTACATATCATGGATCAAGATGGTAACATACTTGAACTGGAAGATTTTAATGTTAAATATGATACTGTTTGTTCTAAGGAGTTATATAACAAAATTATAAAGAATATACCAATAGCCCTTATTCAGTCATTTAGGAACAATTTTTTGAACGTCACAACACCAAATTTACATAAAGTTAAATTAGATGGCTTACACATTGTAGATTGTAAATGTAATAAGTTCCTAAGGCAATACTTTGTGAAGACTTTGTACCCATGTATAGCAAAGAGCACACTTGCCCTAAAAGCTTTTTTTGATGACACTGAAATTTCGAACATTCGTGCAAAGTACTTAAAATTCCCAATCTCGCCTAAATGTAAAGAAATACAGTTCAAGATGCTGAATAACATTTATCCATCAAATGAATTCTTAAGAAAAAGATTTAAATTCCAGGTTGCTATATTTGCAAAACGAACATGGAAACGATAGAACACCTATTTTACGAGTGTGAGGCTGTTCATAATGTATGGAAAGCTCCCCACCATGTAGTCCTATCCAGTTCCACATGCACAGAATTCTGGTCCCTGCATAATATTCAATTCAATATAGTCCTTAAAAGACAAAAAAGTTGATTTCTTAATGAATAGTATGATAATATTTGCAAAATATTTTATACATAAATGTAGATTTGCCAAGTCTCCCCCTTTGTGGACGGCCTTGAAAAATGAGCTCTCTTTGTTTAGACAATGTTTAAAGGAAGTAGATAATGCCCACGCAAATAATTTATACTCATTTCTGGTGGCAAAAAACTTGTAATTACCCCTTGTATTTGTATTTATATTTTTATTTTAATTATTTAATTTAATTTATGTTTATATATTTCTTCTTCGCTTACTCTTTGTTGTTATGGTTTAACATAATACCTACTTATGTTTTATTATTTGTTTTGTCTTCCTGTAGGCTATCTAGATCTAAAGAGGAGATGTGATATATTGTTCACCAGTTATACGCTTCTCTGTTATATTGAGTTTGTTGTTGTGATTTGTTCTATAATAATAAAATATATTTAAACAAAAAGTTGTGATTACGTGACGCTTGGCAGACAAAGCGTATACGTAATACGCGTATTGCAAAACCTTGCTTGTTTATCAAGTTAAAATTTATTAAAAATTTTTGCTCATCTTGCAAAACACTCGCAAAGCAAGTTACTCGCAATCTGAGGTTTGACTGTATTTGCATAAAAAACAAAGATCGAAAAATACAGTGAGCATTTAATAAGGACTTAAATAGGACATTTCTACAGTTTATGTTTACCAAGTGATGAGAAAAAGCTTGCCAAAAGAGCACCAGCTACCACACAGCATACAACTCAAAAACAAAAAAACTAAATGGTAAAACGTGCAATACAGCATACTTCTCCATCCTCTTTATCCAGTCCTTCTGTTCAACCATACAGCTACCATAACACTGGTCAACCAATAGTTAACCTTCTTATTGTTCCACAGATCAAAATGAGTGAATCGTACATTATTTTTTATGACACAAAATAAAACTTTATGCTATACATATATTTATAGCATAATGTCATATATTTTCAATGTTGAGATTTATTATGCGTTTTTGTGATTGTATCATTGAAATAAGCAAATCAGAAAACCAGATAATACCAGTGCCATCCAAATTTTAGTGTGGGTTTGTGAGGAGGTTGGGGATTTTGGTGTGGAGATCGCAGGTTGTATTTGGCGTCAGATCCTGACTATATTTTACTTAAAAATGTATTTAGAGCCTCTTTCAGCTTTAATGCTCAAAGTGGCAATTATATAACAAAGAAGGTCTACCCACAGGTTTTGGGTCCATCCCCTGCTAACTGAGAAAGAAGACAAAGGTCAGTTTTGGACCCTGTATGTGGATTTGAGGAAACATCCAGAGAAATACCTTTTCCTATACCAGGACGTCAAGTGTTTGTGGGGAAAAGGGGAGTAAAAAAACGCATACAAATGCTTTGGAATGCGTTTGTATCCATTCTCCACTGCCATCAATGAAAGTGCGCAGCACAGAGAAGTGCGTGCAGCAAAGCATTTCAAAATGCACTGCAATGCAGCACACTAGTGGGGACATCATATATAGCTTTCTATGCAATGTATGATGTTCTACCAGTTTGCAGAATGTGTGCGTTGATGAAAAGGGCAATGCATAGTGGGAACACTGCAAATATATATCAAGACTGTTTATCTTGTAGAGCTTAAAGATAGGTCATAGGTCCAACAGGGTGCTCAGCTGCAGAATCCAAAGTCGGAATGTAACGAAATGCTGGTAACACTATGTAGTAGTACACTCATTTAATGTATGAATTAACCAGAAACTAAGTGTTTATTACGTACTCATCTCATATTCGTTCATCACTAATCAATCATGGTGCAGTGGAAAAGTGCCATAATTGTTCATGATTTACAGTACCAGTTACTTGTGCCCCTTCAAGGAAAGTTTTACTGAAAAGTTTTCTTCGATTGGAGCAACCCAAGCTTGTGAAAAAGGAAACACAACATTCACTCAAATACTTTCTTTAATCTGTCATGTAAATAAAACGTGTCATGTAAATTTAGGTTACTGAAGGAATCGATTCATTCAAACGCATGTAATCAAATTCAAATTATTACCAATTCTGTGCATGTAAACATAGCACACACATAGACAACAGTACCATAGGAGATTTGAAGTAAATGGCTACCACAGCCAGAGCAATGCAACATATTCACAATCTAGCAGTAATTCAAGCATGTTTGCCACAGCTCAAACTGCTCTCATCATCTGCAGTTTTAAAATGAGGACTGGATATTGGATAACATGTCATCATGGACAACAGCAAAAGCAACAAGCAGCATAAAAGACTAATGGATATTGGGAGTATTGTCTTCTAAGCACTTCCATATTTTTGTATTCGAATTGCAAAGGGCACTAAACAGTCTCATAAATTAGCTAGCTAGCTAGTGTAGCTACGTTTAAGGCATATGGATAATGTAGCATATTGAGACTTGGTTGTTAGCTGACTGGCCGATTAACATATGACAGTCACATTTTGTGTGTTTATGAGCAAAGACACACTGATACATATTGGCTAGCTGAGTAACTTACCTTTGACAAGCTATATAGTGACTGTCATGGGCAGAAACACCATCAACTGGCCAATCAGCCTGCTCTACATATTTTTCCTGGCCCCAAAACATCAGGCCATCGCATGTGTCAAACCCTAGGTCTAGGCATCATTGTTGCATTAAACTCAAAGCTACTGCAAAGTGTAAGCAGAAATGTGAGTGTGAGGCAGCATCTTTGAATCACCTGATCAAACAGGTCAGTGCCGTCCACACCAGCTGCCTTCAGCAGCTCATCCTCCCCCCCGGGATGAAACTGCATGTAAGGACTCACGTTGTAAACCATGCCTGGAAGACACACATCATTGGAATACAAAACACACCCACACACCATCATCACAAGAAAAGCACATGGATATAAAATATATAACCAGACTGTACAGATCCTCACACAATTCATACACGTTCAAAAATCAGAAACACAAACATAATACATTTTCACACCAAGATAATGTTTCTCAACACAAAATGAATATGCATGCACTTTGCAGTTAGAGACAACAGTGTGAGCTTAGTAATTGTTTTCAGTTGATGCTGTGACACACCCAAGGTTATTTGAAAGAGCAAATATGCCCTCTGCTGGCAGAAGTATGGGACACTGGTTAAATGCAGACTTCTGCCAGGAATCTTTTTTATAAAGGTTTACACTTTCCCTTCCCACGGAATATATCAAAACTGAAACAATTATACTGAAATAGTCCTTATAAGGACACAGCAAAAAAGGCTGTACTAGCAACTGAAAAATAACAAATGTTCATGATCAGTTTTGCTACAGTAAATAAGTAAATACAGATTTGGTAATAGACCATCATCAGGGTGACCCGATAGTCTATTTCAGGGAAGACACTGAGCTAGGACAGGATTTGTAAAACTACTGTTTCAATTAAATGAACCAGGATTTTACTTAAGCACTGAGTTCTTCTTATAATCATGCAAGTGTCACTAATGTTAATGTGAAAAAGCTAGATGAGTCTTTCAATCAAGAAAACAAACCAGTCAACACACAAGAAGAACTTGTGCTGCAAACATAACCCACAGAAGAACACACCATGCAGGTGGAAAGCAGTCATTGCAATAAAGCCTTATGACATGCAAGCATGCATGCATAGCAAACCAGTATTTATAGCGTAATAACTTTAACACTGCCAGACAGTCCAACATGTCATTTAAAAAAAATCACTTTTACTGTGCATTGTTTCCTGCATATCCTTAAACTCATAAATGGTTGTGGGTGTTCGTCTGACCTCGTATGCAGGTCCAGCAGTCTTCTCGTGTGTTGTGCTTCCGCAGTTCCTCCTCAGTAACCTCAATGAGCCTTCCCCGGAACCCAGTCAAGTCTTTGCCACTCTTGGTTAGCCTGATCCAGTCCATTAGACTGCAACCCGGCTTCAATGCCACCTACAACAACATGGTTCATCACAGCCCACAGGGTTAAGAGGGATCATGTACATTCATATTATTCATCTGACACCTTCATATAAAGCAGGGGTGGGGAACCTGTTCCATGGAGGGCCAGTGTGGGTGCGGGTTTTTGGGATGACCTCTCCATCAGCCAATAATAAAACAGTGGTTCTCAACTCCAGTCCTGGGGACCCACTGACCCACTGGTCAGCCAGCATCCCTGGAGCAGCAGGGATCAAGGGCCTTGTCACATTCCTTGTATGGGTAAAAATAATGCCACTATATTTAATTGGTACTTTACTGCTGGGTTTTTGGGGGTTTGTTTGCAACAGACCCCATGTAAACAGAGAAAGGAAAATAAGAGAAGTCTGCCTCTCCATATTTCAGCTCTTATAATAATAGCCAATTCAGTCCCATTTGGGGTGAACAATTCCAAAAAATAACAAAACCGCAAATTGGATTAATTGCATAAAATGCATTGCACATTTTTATTCTAGTGTAATACCCTGAAAATACATTTATATCTTTGTGCCAGGTCATTCATAATGATCACGATACAATGTTAAAGCAATTATTTACACACACACACACACACTACAATTTTGCTGTGGCTGGTCTATGATACTTATTAACTTAATTTTCCAAGTGTACTACACCAATAGAAGTACTTACTGTGAGTGTTAATTTCATAGCTATCAATTACAAGATCGGCCCACATAAGAAGCACCTAACCACGTACGTCTCCAACACTTAAAATCCTGTCCAACACAGAACACTACTTAAACAAAATCCACTAACGTTAAGTGGGCATCACCACTTCCGATCCTTGTACAATTATCTACTTCATTTGTATATTATATTAATTTGTGCACCGTGTGTTGGTATTTGACTCAACTGTTGAATCGGGTGCAGCACAGACAGCTTCTGCATGTATGTGGTGTACAGCGATGAAATGTTCCGTGAGAAACACCAGCTTTTATAACTGACCTTGTTTCTTGCTGACTGAGAGACCCGCTGCTGTGAATTGGGTGCCGGGAACCCTTGCGACGGGACGTTCAACATGTCCACTCTTCTGAAACAGCTCCAATTCCAATTCAAAGTAAATCTGGATACTCGGCGTTAAATCATTATTAGATCTTACTCAGTAGCCTTCATTTAGTGACTTCTCCGTCCTCTGTGACATGACTACCTGTCTATAACTAAAAGTATGACTAAACTTAAACTATTTAGCTACACAAAAATGACAAAAACTACGTCATCAGCTACAATGTATGAAAAATAAAAAATGTTCCCCAGCATATATGCTTGCAAAAAAACAATTATAAGACCTAAAACCCTTGAAAAATACCCAAAACAGGCGTAGATATGACACTGCTTAAAGAGGAAACTTCGCAGATCGGGCAGCCACAGCTTCCTTATTTTCTTCCAGGTCAAACTTCCCGTTTACTGACCCAATTGTCGCATAGTGATGACGCCTAACAGCGCGGACCACAAGGCTGTCTGGACAGCGACCCCTGGTGTGTAATTTCAATCTTTTTGTATTGTGTAAGAATAGATGAGCTGATCGTTGAATTTTGAGCACATAATAACAGAAGCAAGTTACAATAAATGTCAGTGTCGACTTTATTTATAAAGCACTTTTAAAATAAAACACGTTGACCAAAGTGCTGTACAGCATACAAACCAACAGACATTTAAAATAAAATGTCAAAAAAGAGTTACATGAAAACAATAAAACAAAATAAAGCTAAGATCGAAACATTAAAATAAATTAAATTAAACAAATGTATTTTAAGTAGTAATTTAGAAGTAGCTGATGTGGGTAGGGTGACCACCTAATCAATTGTCTGGGGGGGGGGGGGGGGGGACACAATGAGATAGCACAGGCTTTGCAAACAACAATTTCAATTTAAAAGAATGAGATTACAATTTTGCACGGGGTTTTTGCTATTTGATTATTGGGAAGTTACCAA
>JAODKC010000137.1:22057150-22071830 GCA_026777985.1 Mormyrops attenuatus | reverse complement strand
AGGCACAGACATCACATATAGGAGACATGGTGACCAGCTGAGACCTCGTGTCGTAACAGAGGGACTGAATCTGAATAACGATGGTGCAACAGCTCAGAGTTGTTAAAATCTTATCTAGCTCAGATTTTTAAAGGAACCCAGGATTTTTGCTTGCGCTACACTAGCAGGAAGACTATTCCATAATCCAACTACACGCTGTGTAAAGAAGTGCTTCCTCAAGTTCATTTTAAAATGTTCTCCCACTAATTTCCACTTATGGCTTATGAGTTCTAGTATTTAAACAAATATTGAAATTTAGCTGAACAGCATCCTGACCTGTTATGAAATGCTACACACGATACATTTATAGGCGATTTATGACAAACGATAAGAATGATATGTAGCATATTAATGGTCTACATAAAGTTAACATCAGTAAGGGTTAACTTGGAATGAAAGCACAAACTATGTAAAATTTCCAGAAATACATGGGTCGTTAGTGTACCAAGTAAGCTACTGATGTTAACAGCGCCTCAGCATTCTTTAATATTGGCACAAAGCTTAACATAATGAGTTATGTCGAAATAATGACTTATTATGTCGAAATAATGACTTATGCCGAAATAACGAGATAATATCGCATTATAACGACTTATTATGTCAAAATAACGACTTACTATCTCCGTGTAACGACTTATGTTGAAATAACAACTTATTATGTCGAAATAACAAGATAATATCTCGTTATAACGACTTATTATGTCGGAATATCGACATATTGTCTCCGAAAAAAAAATCATCAAATGCAGTTCAAGGCTTCCGTAGGAATACAATACATGAGATAAAATGAAAAGTAATGAACAAGTCAAAAGATATAAAAGTATAAGCTAATTAACACCTCATATTATATATATAACAACAGGATAGTAAGATAATAATGCAGTGATATAAGAGAACAAGGAAATAAAATGAAATATAATAGCACTCTATGAACTGATTAAAAAGCCAGTTTAAAAAGATGTGTTTTCAAAAACTTTTCTAAAGTATTAAGCAACTTGGCTTCTCTGCTGTTCTCTGGCAGTGTTTTCCATAGCTTTCCAGCATAATAGTTAAAAGTTCTCTCACCCCTGTATTTATGGTTCACCCTTGTAATACACAGATATCTAAAACTGGTAGATTGGAGCATTCCAGTGAGTGAGTTAAAGGTAAGAAGGTCAGTAATCTATGAAGGTGGTAGTCCAATTATTGTTTTATACGTAAGTAAAAGGCTTTTAAAATCTATTCTAAAAAATACAAGTAGCCAGTGCAGGTCATACAGGATTGGTGTGAAATGATTCGTTTTTTTAATTCTTGTTAATATTCTGGCAGCAGCATTCTGAATTGTAACTTATAAGTAGCTGTTTTTGGAAAACCAGTAAAATGGGAATTACAATAGTCATGGTCACTAGTAATAAAATCATATATCCATTTTTCAGCATCATTAAGTGATAAAAATGATCTGATCTTTGCTCTATTTCTCAGATGATAAAATCATAAAACTTCACAGTCAAGAATTACATAAAAAGGTCACAGTCAAGAACACAAAAAGTTCACAGTCAAGAATTACACCAAGATTTCTAACTTCAGATATTGCTTGTGATATCTCACCATTAAGCCTTGATTTCAAGTCATCCCTTATTACCTGAAACCCAGAATAATTACCACTTTTTCTTCATTACGTTTTAGGAAGTTGATGCTAATCCATTCATTTACAGCAATGGAATATTGTTCCACATTGCTTGTTACACCTAGAGTGCTCAGCTTGTTCAATACATACGGCTGGATGTCATCATCTTAAGAGTGAAAATCAAAATCAGGGTTTCTAATAATATTAGGTAGTGGGAGCATGCAGAGGGAAAATAGCGATGCTGCCGTCTGCTATTCCATAGTAAGTCCTTACAGAGGATGGTCAGTAATTACCTAACGTGACCTGAAAACTTCTGCCTTTTATGTATGTCTTAAGCCAGTTCAAAACCATACCAGACAACCCGATGGCTTCTAAGCGATGTAGCAAAATTTGTTTATCAATTATTTGGGAATCAACCTCATTTACAGAAACATGCACCCACAGGTAGTATTGTGGTAACACAAATATCAGTAATTTTAGTAAAAAAAAAAAAATGATTTAAAAAATGTATTTTTCACATTTAGCAGCAGAAGTTACTTGCAAAATGTATGAAAGGCTTTGACATGCTTTTTAGATATATTTGTTGTTATTCTCTAATATGCCTTTAGTTTTATTTATCAGTGCTCCTATATACAATTATAATGGCAATCCATGCAATGGTGATGACAATGCCAATGCCCAGGCCAATGCTGTTGAGAATCCGTGCAGTACGTGAGCTCCTCTCCGCCAGTTCCTGCTGACCCCGATTATTGGCATCACGTGTCTGGAGAGTCAAAGAAAAAAACAAGTCTAAAATACTGGCCTGCAATAATCGGAAACAGGATTTGTCTGAAAATTCTTACACATGTTGCTCAATTCCATTGTATCATAAAGAAAGACAGAAATGTGACTGTTGCACTTATTCTTTGAAATGCTCAACACATTGAAAAAAAGACATTCTGTCAACACTTGAAAAAAAACACGCAGCTACTGTATGCACTGTTGCTTGTCTAGAATATTTGGTAATACTTTTTACTTATTACATTTAAAAAAAATATTCGGTAATACTTTCTATGAAGCTGTAATTTATGATGCATTACAAATACCTTCTTAATGCATTATTACGCTAAGTATAAGAATTAATGAAGCATTATTGTGTATTTTATTGACAGCAATAAGGTACCATAGTGTTAATTATAAAACTTCATAAGCATTCAATCATCACAACAGCTCATAAATATTCTTCCAGGTATACATAAAAACTATGTTAATGTAAGCACAGAAATCGTAATGTTTTTTATATTTATAGTTTAATTAATATGGGAATCCCTTGCAAGTAACGAGGGGAACATAATTGAGTTTGTTGTTGTTACACAGAGGTTTTGGGGGGAGAGAGAGAATGTAGCGAAGTCAGTGTCACAGTAGCCTGCTTGTAGCCTCCAGAGAAACATCATTATTAAAAATACCACCGAAGTGGTTAAGCAAGTCCCTTGTGTTCAATTCACCTCCCGCGAGCCAAAGACCCTGTCCTCCGGGTGAGTGCCGTTTTATCTACCCAAGACCATTAACAACAACTTTTTAATATTACACTGGGGGCAGCGATGGGATTTGGACCCACGCCCCCGAAGACACTGGAGATCTGGTGTTGCGGAATGGTCCACCTCACCAGAGAGGCAAACCGGCCCCCTGTTGGACAGGCTCATACGAGGTTGTGCATCCAATTTCTCCATTGAAACACTCATTCCCTGTTGATTTCAAAATACGTGACTTGTCCAAGCCCAAAATAGTGCACTATAACCGTCTTACAGTAAGCCATTCTTTACTGGATCAACCCCTGTCTCTCCTCAGACAGTTCCAGCAAAAAACAAGCCTCCCACACTGAGCACCTTGTCTGGTCTTCTGCCACCTACAGTGCTACCTGTCCCTCCCTCAGGGTCCCAAAATGACCAGCCTACAGCACCCCCTAGCCTCTGTATCACCACAGACTGCTACACCATTTCAGGCCAGAGGACAGAATTGGAACAATGTCAGACCCAGCTCCACCCTTGTCTCTTGCACTGGACAGCTCCCCATTTGGTTCAGGAGGTAACAGACCCTCCTCTTTGCAGGCATTGCCCCAACGCAGACGGCACATATCACGGTACTTGCAGGACTTTGACTTGCGTTAAATTCAGTTGACCACATCCTGGAGCTAATTAACACTGGACATGCTTTTCAGTGCCTGGTTTGGACTCCCTACTTAATGTTCTCCTTAGTGGCTATTTTGTCTTGATGTCCAAAGGAGGGTACAGTTAACTGAAATATTATAGATAACGGTTCATGTTTCTGTTTATTTTTTTTGTTCATATGTAAATTAGCCTGCGGTTGTGACTTGTTTACTTCTTAGAAATTAGGACATTTCTTCTTGGGTAAGGGAGTAATGTAAGCACAGAAATCGTAATGTTTAATTTTTTTACATTTATAGTTTAATCAATATGGGAAACCCTCGCTAGTAACGAGGGGAAAATAATCGAGCTCGTTGTTGTTACACAGAGGTTTTTGGGGGGAGAGAGAGAACGTAGCGAAGTGGGTGTCACAGTAGCCTGGTTGTGGTTTCCAGAAAAACAAGGTGGTTAAGCGAGTCCCTTGTCATCAATCTACCTCCCGCGAGCCAAAGACCCCATTCTCCAGGTGAGTTTCGTTTTAACTACCCAAGACCATTACAATTACCATTACAGCTTTTTAATATTACATTATGTTATCTTTTAGTTATCAAAAAGCATAGTGTACCATAATGCATTTACAACAGTTCCTTGTCTGCTTCAATTAAAGTGACGATATATTCATATCTATAATGTGTTTATAGCTTGCCATGTTTATAACAGGTTTCACTAAACTACAAATGCATGGCAAATGTGAAACAAAAATATTATCATTTCTCTTTTGCTGTATTTTGACAGTATTATGTTACCAAAAAGTAAGACGTTAAAAGCTAAATTGTCCCAGGCTCTGTTTACACTTGGTTTTAATATGCATCTCGGATGATCGCATCTTAAGTAGAGCACTATATACAAGTGCCAACAACCACCAAGATGCATTGAGATCCGATCACTCAAACTACTTGCCAAGGTGGTCTGGGACGCCTTTGACTAAATGTCTTTTAATGTAAATGCATGTTGTCATTTTCTGATCCATGTCACCACCCAGATATGTACCTTGCACATCCGAAGATGCAGAGCACTACATTTTACCATGGTGGCCAATTTGGGCCGTTTCACAACATTTTCAGGACCCGATCCGTAACACCAGCCTGATTTGTACCTCGCACGTTTGCGCCCAGATTCTCATTTTCTGCCAATTTACAACAAACCATATTGTTTTCATTTACAGCAAACTAAAAGATAAATGGCAGTATAAGTTTTTTTTACCTGAAGCAAATAATACATTTGTGTTTCACACAAAATTTTAACAGCTCTGAGCTATTAGTTAAGTTCTCTCCAAACAAGCTTGATGGGCTGAATGGCCTCCTCTCGTTTATAAATTTCTTAGGTTCTTATTTCCCATGCTTTTGTAATTCACTGAAACCTGTTTCAAGCTTGTTATACTGAGCTAATAAACACATTATAGATATGAATGTATCCTTTCTTTATTGGACGCAGGCAATGAACTGTTATAAATGCATTATGGCACACTATAACCACGGTCTTCATGCTTTTGGTTAAAAAAAAACAATTATTTATAAACTTTTATAATGTTTTATGTAGAATTGTTAAAATGATTACACAGGACAACAAAAAACATTTTTTTAAATCACCAGAGACCAAAACACATTTTTCCAAATCAGTATTTCACACTGATTCCATATCTGTTTTAAGTTTTTTTCTATCACGTCAACTTTTTGAGTTATGAGTAATGCTAGTTAATACCATAATTGCAAGTATTGTGTACTAAAACAAAAGCATCACTGTAGTAGGTTGGGTAAAATATCTTTAGAGCAAAATCAAATAAACAGATCGTGGGCATAAAAAAATTGAAAAGTGTTTGTTAACCACCATTGTTTCTTCAAAAACGGTTTGATTTTGATTTTCTTGTATACACCATGTCTGGAATGTCACGGTACAGCATCCAGCCTGAGTCGGCCATCATGTTTTCATTCCAGAAACCTTGGTATCGATGCTCCATTGACTGAATGTCTTGATGAAAATGTTCTCTTTGCTCATCACTCACCATACCAAGATTCTCTGGAAAGACCTCTAAATGGGAGTGAAAGAAGTGTATTTTCAATGACATTCGACAGCCCAGTTCCTAGTATGAATCAAGCAGATTCTGAACTCCTTCCTTGTATACTGGAGACTTGTGGTTTCCCAGAAAGTTTTTGCATAGCCACTTGAATGCATCCCAAGCTTCTAGCTCAGATGCTGAGAGCAATTTCCTAAAACCTTCATCCTCCAAAACAGACTTGATCTGTGGACCTATAAATATCACTTCCTTAAGTTTTGCAGCACTTATGTTTGGGAACTTCTAATCAGTACACTTGGTTTGGAATTACCATTATGCAGTAGGACGACCTTCAAACTTCTTTTGCGATGAATCAATGAAGAGACGCCATTCAGATGTAACATGTTCTTGTGACAAAGAGTTGAAGAACAGTGAAGAACATCGTTAAGTTTTCTATTGTCAGTGATTTCGTTCTCTATAGCGAGTTACAGTAACCTTGCAAGCAAGTGCTTCTGCTTAAGCCTTGAAGCTAAAAGTTCTGCTCTCTCTTTTGATATATTTAGATCACAAACAAGATCATTAAGCTCTGCTTGTGTAAAAGTCTCTGGTTCTGAATCTTCATCAGCCATGTATCGGATGATTCTGCACTGTAACCAGCTGCAGCTTCTCCGTACTCCTCATCACCTTCTACAGAGTCAAAACCATCATGTGGTGGTACAGGAACAGGCAATGAATCGTCATGAGGAACAGGCCTGATTGCAGAATCTAGGCTGGGATATACAATTTTGTGCTTAGTCTTAGCTGAGAATCCACTTGTATTCGTACGGCAAAAGTAGTAGTAGTTGAGGTCTCGTGGTTCCCTCCCCACCATCGGAATTCCAAAAGGCATTGCTGCCTTTCGCCAATTTAGCCAGTCACGCAGACCTTTTGAATAACTGGTACAGATGACATGTGGAGCCCAAGATTTATCCTGGTCTCCAAGTGGACAGCCAAAGTATAATTTGTATATCTTCTTAAGATCTGCTGTGATTGGCCGATGTTGTGCTTTCGTTGTGAATGAACCACACTCATAACAGAAACTGTCCGGATGATTAATACAATTTCTAGGCATGATAACAACTAAAAGCCAACACAGTTGATGCTGTTTGTCAGCGCCGCCTTCGATTTCCAGGACGATGACCCAGAATTCAACTTGAGAGTTAAATTTAGTATTTCTTTTGCAACAATTTGAGAAATAATAAAAAATTTGTCGAGAAGCTTACGTCAGCAAAACGAAACCTGAGGCACAACTACCTATGGTTCCCGCCAAACTAAGTTGTATACGTTCACAAGACATGCGCATGTGCACTAGGTCAAATTAATTATACTCAAATCACAACTAGACAAGTGTCAATAAAACATGAATCAATATCTAGAAATCTAGAGAACGGTAATGCTGTCTATAAGATAAGGAACACAGACAACTCTTGTAATACACTTAGGCAGACTACATGTACATAATATCATACTACATATAGCTTCATCACAAAAACGTGACATGCTAGAGAAAAACTAAACACAGATTTGAAATCAACATGAAAAATACTACAAAACCCACATAAAATTACCTCTGATGAAAATGACTTGTCAACCTGTGTTATGAGCAGTTGTTATGATGGAACTTAGGAAGTATCAAAACTTTTAAAACACATTTTATCACATTTTAAAAATGTGATAATAATTAACTAATTTATAAGTAACACATCATACAAAAACTGCACCTGTAGCTGTTTTATCAGACATTCCAATATAGAAGGATACATTTTTTACAGTGTAATACAGCTTCAAAAACGAATGTGTTTTTGAAGAATATGAGCAGATGTATACATAATAATGTTCTTCAGGGCCCTATAAGGTGCTGCCTACCTGGACTGTTTATTTAATTGTAACATTTCTCAGACTAGAGTTATACAAAAAGTGGTCCCAAATACACAATAAAGATTACTCAACAATAACAACAATAATATTCCTTTCATACTCACACTGATTGAGTAGATGAGACCTCCAATTCCCAGAGGCAAGCAGCAACACAACATGGTGAAGATGGAATATCCCAGGTAGTCTGGTACAGGTGGGTTAAGTGGCACCTGGGTCACAAACACCGTCGACTGGGCTGTGACAACAATCTGGGGTCCAAGTGGATTCTGAACTCCATACTGTGGCAGTGAACCATAAACCCCTTGGTTGGGATAATACCCAGTATTGCGGTTCAGATTGTTTTCAGTGTAAGAAGGTGGAGGATAAGCCATTTCTGGCGGGATGTATGTCTTGCTGAAATCCATGTTCAGACTGTTTAGATGTTCCTCAGTTCTGTCAAGGAAAAGCTCTTCTTTTGCCCTTTCTCAGCTCCCCTTTATGTCACTCATTGAAATGTCTTTTCATTGGTCTATGCTGTCATAATGGGTGTGTCAAATATTTGTCTTCACTTTAGTTTCTTTCTGACATCGGCTATGCCCCACCCTTTTCCAGCCCATTTGTGAAAGAAGGGAGTGCTGACGTCAGTAGGTAAACTAAACAAAAGATCTTTTAATTAATGAAGCTTCAGAAACAAGAGAGAAGATCTAAAGGTGATTTTTGAAATTCCAAGCACACATTCGCATTCACACTCACAGACTTCCTCTCCCCCCCCTCTCTCTCTCTCTCTCACACACACACATACGCACACATAACCCTATACTGTACTATGGGGAAGTTGGGAAAACCACAGGCAGATTATTTTAGTAATTTGAAAGCTAATTTCAACAAAATAAGCCATGTTTATTTCTTAACATGTCCAATGTTTTTTTTAAGATGCCCTCATGATAGTTATAATAAACACAGTGTATTAAAATCTATCCTCTTCCTTTCTGATGGCAGGCCCGGGGCACATTCCAGGAAGCACTGGGCATGAGGAAGACACCTTGAATGGAATGCTAGGTATTTCAAAAGATATATTTAACATTTTGTGCCATGTTTGTTCCTTTTTGTAACATGACTATGCAGCAGGAAGTACATTTTCAGCCGTTACATGCCATGTTAATGAAGGTGCCCTCGCTGGTATGCTGTGCTGTGATGTACTGGTGTTCTACTGAAGGTGTTCCCTGGATCTTTGATAGCCTCAAGGATCAGCCCAACCCTGAACCGGTTACGTGGTTAGGAGATGGATGGATGGACGGATGGATGGATGGATGAGACGACATTTAAAAGACACATAGAAGATACTCATATGTATGTATGTTCTTGCCGTCACATAATGTGGTGCATTTGAAAAATGTGGCTGCTGAGCACTGAGTACTGCATTTGTTCTTTATTTGCATGGATAATATGAATAAAATAGACAATTACAGCTGTTATGTATATCCAGGTGTAAAGCAATCATTGCATAGCATAAACAAACAAATAAATAAATGAGCAAATCGTTGAATAATTGTTTTTGTTTATCGATCAATTATACGCTACCTACTGATACTGGAAAGATGTAGTCCCTAAACTTAAAATTATTTGTAGTTTTCTAGTGACATAGTGACACATAGCTTCATAAAGAAAGGGGGGGTCTGGTTTTTTATTCTTAACCGACAATAGGCTCATGGGGTGCTAACATATTTCCGGTAAAATCTTAGCCACAAAAGTTCATGTTTTATTAAGGTTTAAAAGACATACACCAGGATATTGTTTGCGCAACTTTTATTTTGACTTCAAGGGTTGTTAGACATGCAATGCATTTTGGGATACATAAGCTTAGCCGAAAGCAACGTGGAGTGAAGCGCAGCAGACGTGTGCTTCTTAGAAAGTTTTCATCTTTATCTTAAACTTTTCCAGTGCCTTCGAAAGCAATGGCTGTAAGTTTTGGTTATTATTATTTGGAATAAGAATGTGTAAATAATCTGAATATGTTTCTTATGTATGGATTTAGATCGTTTTGTGATCATCAGCATGGACGGTAACTAAACGGTTGTGGTAGCGCTAGCCTGTAAAACGTTTTACGCTAATTGTCAACCACACTGGCTTTAATGCACAAACTGAGAAAACCTTTCCTTTCTTTTTTTTCTCTGTTACAGTTTTACTCATAAAATTTCACCTGTCATGCAGCATTGTTAATAAAGGAGCAAGACGCTCAATTCCTTCGAGTTTGGCTGGCTGTTTGACTACGTTAACATACTAGGAGTATAAAACACGTAGCGAGAACAGTACAGTAAAAAGCCATGTCATCAGTGGGTGCAGGAGAAATACAAGATACAAGCATGGACTCTAAAAGTAGCGTCATAGATGAGCAGGCTAAGTCAGAAATCAGCCTCAAATCTTCAGTCTCCTTCAAGTTTGTGATTAAGGCTGCATCAAAGGCCAGCTCTGAACGTTCCTGCACCTCCAAGTCCTCTGTTGTTGAAGCAGCTGCTACAGCTAGAGCCTCAGCTAAAGCAGCATTAACTAAGGCAGCTTATGCTAAGAGACAATTAGACATTAAAAGAGAAAAGGCCAAATTGGAAGCAGACTTAGAAGCTTTGGAAATTGAGAAAGAAGCGGCTGCCGCATGTGCAAAGGCTAAAATCTTAGAGGCAGCTGCCACTACCGAAAATGAAGACATGCAAAGTGCCAGAAGTTCTGCTCTATCACAACTGACCCAAAGGAGAACAGAAGAGGATGCGTGATGCCAAGCATTGCACAGCACTCAAGTGTCGGTGCCTTCATCGCAAGCTGAGATCCTACCCAGCGCTAAAACTCCTATTCATAAAACATCACCTCTGGTTGCAATGGAGAGGACAATGTTTGACTTCATCACGCCTTTGCAGAATGATAGCAGACATGCAACACATGTTCCACTCATCTACTAGATGACCAGCAAAGACAGTACATCCAGCATCCTCCTCATAATGCTAATGCTCCACCTATGATGGACTTTGCTAGGTTCGTAGCACATAGAGAGTTAGTCCCTACAGGCCTTTTTAAGTTTGATGACACACCAGAGAGCTTCAGGGCATGGCAGTCGTCATTTCTCAATGTCATAGGGGATTTGGGTCTCACGTACGGTGAACAGTTGGACCTACTAGTAAAATGGCTGGTAAAGAGTCATCTGAGCATGTCAAAAGAATCCGTGCCACGCATGCTACCAACCCACGAGCGGCGCTCAAGCTGTCTTGGGAGAGGCTCCAAGAGTGTTACGCTACACCAGAGATAGTTGAAAATGCCCTATTTAAAAGACTGGACAGTTTTCCTTGTCTGTCAGCAAAAGACAACACAACGCTTAGAGAAGAGTGATCTTCTTATGGAGCTGCTGGCAGCTAAGAACGATGGATACCTTCCTGGTTTAGCATACCTCGATACTCCTCGTAGGATAGGGCCTATTGTGGAAAAACTGCCATCAGGCTTACAGGAGAAATGGCTCCTCATTGGTTCCCGGTATAAAGAAGAACATGGAGTAACCTTTCCACCCTTCTCCTTCTTTGTTGACTTCATGTATAGCCAAGCCAAAGCAAGGAATGATCCAAGTTTCATCATGTCAAATAGCGAACAGCTTTCTAGCAAAGGTGAGAGAACTCCCTTTAGAAATAGTGGGAACAGGACTGCTGTGTCTGTGCATAAGACAGATGTCTTGTGAAGTGCGGATAGGAGCCCCAAAGACAGTGACCTCACTCGATATTGTCCTGTTCAGTAGTAGTCCACTTCAGGTGACGTCGCACTGCACAGAAGTCTGCGGTGAAGGTAACCCCCCCTCGATCCTGTTCTAAGGTATGTCTGGTGCAGGTTTTCCCCCAAGGTCAATCAGAGCTCTATGTCAAAATGTACGCTGTTCTTGATGACCAGAGCAACCGCTCACTGGCTCGCTCTGAATTTTTTAACCTGTTTGGGATCAAAAGTGACCTGTCACCATATTTGATGAGGACTTGTGCCGGTACCACAGAGATGACTGGTAGGAAGGCAGTAGACTTTCAAATTGAAGCAATAAGTGGAGGTGTACGTATGGATCTCCCACCTCTTTTGGAATGCAATGAAGTAATGACTAACAGATCTGAGATACAAACGCCAGAGGCTGCTCTTGCCCGCACTCACTTAAAATGTGTTGCCCCTTATATTCCCAAGCTAGATCCTGATGCACAGATGATGATCCTACTAGGGAGAGATGTAATACGAGTGCACAAAGTGAGAGAGCAAGTGAATGGACCTCACAACGTGCCCTTTGCCCAACGCCTAGATTTAGGCTCGGTAATTGTCGGTAAGGTGTGCATTGACAATACTCACAAATGTCTTCAAAACCCACATCTTGCAAAATGGATGTCCATCTGTCTTCTCTCCTTGCCGTAACAGTATTGGTGTAAGAGAAAAATCATGCTATGGCGGGGAGCGCAGGAATGGCCTGTTGTCTGTGCCAGCTAAGGACAAGATGAGATAAATAATTGGGTGGCGCCTTTGCCTTTCAGGTCACCTCGTCCCCCTCTCCCAAACAACAGGGAGCAGGCATTGTCCCACCTCAGTTCTTTAAGACGTATCCTGAACAAAAATCCTGAGATGAAGCAGCAGTTTATCTCTTTTATGGAAAAGCTCTTTGAGAATAAACATGCAGATAATGTACTGCCTGTTCGCATGGGGTGTGAGTGTTGGTACCTGTCCTTTTTTGGGGTGTATTACCCCCAGAAGCCGGGGCAGATACGGGTTGTGTTTGACTCAAGTGCCCAACACCAAGGTGTTTCTCTGAACTCATTGTTGCTGACAGGTCCTGACTTAAACAATAATCTTCTAGGAGTGTTACTGTGGTTCAGAAAGGGCCTTGTCGCAGTCACTGCTGACATCCAGCAGATGTTTTATGGCTCTCTGGTGAGACATGACCACGGAGATTACTTGAGGTTCCTGTGGCATAAAGACAGCGATTTATCAAAACGGATTGAAGAGTATCGGATGCGGGCACATGTTTTTGGAAATAGCCCGTCCCCAGCAGTGGCTGTCTACTGCCTTCATAGAGCTGCTCAGAAGGGTGAGCTAAGGTTTGGAGCTGACACAAGGCAGTTTGAGACATTTTTATGTGGATGATGGACTCATATCACTTCCTACAGAGTCTGCAGCCATAGACCTACTGAAGAACTGGCCTCAGATATTAAAGATCTATGCCTTGACAGTGAGACTCTTCCAAGCCAGAGAAGCCTGGGCCTGTGCTGGATATAAATTCAGATACCTTCACATTCAAAGTAGCTGTTACCGACAAGCCTTATACTAGACGAGGGGTACGGTCCATCATTACTAGTGTCTTTGACCTGTTGGGGCTGGCAGCACCCGTGACAGTTAGAGGAAAGTTGTTGTTGTGAGAGCTGGCCACTGGAGTGAGATGCCCCTCTTTTCAGGAGCTTAGTAACCTTCATGTACCCCGCTGCTATGTTCCAAGGTCACTTTCAAGATCCACCTACACAGAGTTGTGTCTTTTTTCGGATGCTTCAAACTGGGCCATAGGAGCAGTAGCTTACCTACGAGTCATTGCAGAGGATGGCCATTGTGAAGTTGGATTTCTGCTTGGAAAAGCAAAACTGTCACCGCAACCAGAGTCCACTATACCACTTCTTGAGTTGTGTGGAGCTGTTCTGGCCGAGATGGCAGAGCTCATCTTGGATGAACTTGATCATAAACCAGACGCTGTAAGGTTTTATTGTGACAGCAGAGTCGTCCTTGGTCACATCTGCAACGACTCCAAATGTTTCGTGTATGTACAAAATCGTGTTCATCGTATACGCCAAACAACTTCCCCTGAGCAGTGGCACTATGTCACTTCAGGACAGAACCCTGCTGATTTAGCCACCAGGTCCACACCTGCATCACAGCTCATGAACACTATATGGTTCAAAGGACCTGATTTTCTCTACAAGGCTTCCAAGCTTGAAGAACATGGGCATTTTGAACTGGTAGACCCTGAAATGGATACAGAAGTCAGACAAGTGACTGCTCTTGCTACACATATTGAAGGCAGGAAACTTACCTTTGAACGTTTCCTGCACTTCTCCACATGGATTTCTATGCTGCGAGCAATGCACTTATGATTCATCAGGCACATTCTCATAAGTCAGCAAACATCATCAGCACATCCCCGCATTCATGTAAAGGATGGCACCCATGCAGTAAACCCAGAGCTCCTGAGGATCTTGCAGCTGCCAAGAATCTCATTCTTGAAACGGTACAAAGGAGTGTGTATGCTGAGGAATATGCTGCCCTTCAGACGGGAGGAGAAGTTCCTAGTTCAAGCTCAATTTTGAACCTTGACCCCTACATGAGTGATGGACTGTTGAGGGTTGGGGGACGCCTCCGGCATTCCAGCCTTGAATCAGAGGAAAAAAAAACAATAATTCTCCCAAAGCAAAATCATGTAACCAAATTGCTTGCAAAACACTATCACACCGAAGTGATGCACCAGGGTAGGCAGTTCACAGAAGGGGCTATTAGGGCAGCCGGATTGTGGATTGTGGGAGGCAAGAGGCTAGTTGGCTCTATCATCCATCACTGTGTTACATGCCACAGGCTCAGAGGGAAGCTGGAAGTGCAGAAGATGGCAGACCTCCCTCCAGAACGTCTCAACACATCACCACCCTTCCTTTGTGGGACTGGACGTATTTGGTCCTTGGACAGTGGTCACTCGACGCACAAGAGGCGGTGCTGCCCAAGGCAAAAGGTGGGCCATTCTGTTCACATGTATGAGTACTAGGGGTGTACACATTGAAATAATTGAGTCTTTGGATGCCGCCAGCTGCATAAATGCCTTAAGGAGATTCTTCGCAATTAGAGGCCCAGCAAGACAGCTCCGGTCAGACAGGGGCACCAACTTCATTGCCGCCAGCTCAGAACTAGGTATGGCACAGCCTGAGGAGAAGC
>JAODKC010000137.1:22019192-22048779 GCA_026777985.1 Mormyrops attenuatus | reverse complement strand
TGGCCCACCCTTTGCAGCTATAACAGCTTCAACTCTTCTGGGAAGGCTGTCCACAAGGTTTAGGAGTGTGTTTATGGAAATATTTGACCATTCTTCCAGGAGAGCATTTGCAAGGTCAGGCACTAATGTTGGTTTGGCTCGCAGTGTCCACGCTAATTCATCCCAAAGGTATTCTATCAGGTTGAGGTCAGGGCTCTGTGCAGTCTAGTTCCTCCACACCAGCCTCGCTCATCCATGTCCTTATGGACCTTGCTTTGTGCACTGGTGCACAGTCATGTTGGAACAGGAAGGGGCCATCGCCAAACTGTTCCCACAAAGTTGTGAGCATTAAATTGTCCAGAATGGCTTTGAATGCTGCAGCATTAAGAGTTCCTTTCTCTGGAACTAAGGGGTATGGAAGAAAATTAATGACAAAAGTTGTTGATGAAAAAAAACACGTTGAATTACATTTATCGAATAAAAACGCAGTGCATTAATGATGCTTTGAATTTTCGGGGACTGTAATTTAATATGTGTATACATTTAAACATTGAATATTACAGCTGAAAACATTTCAATTGAAATTTCATTGCTTAAATATTCATACAAAAATATTCGGCATCCAAAATTCAGTTACAAAACATACATCTTTTAAAGTGCATCTTTATAATTCAACCACATGAATTCAGTTCATTTATTTTCGCATCAAAGTAAATTTCAAAAGAAAAAATCAGGCGGAAATATTCGATGTGTTTTATTCGCATCTTTATTATTCAAGCGGTAATATTCAGTCCTCTTATTTTTGCTTTACAATATTCAGTCCTATTATTTTCGCAGTTTCAGATATGCTGCCATAATTTCAGTGGTTTAAAATACGATCCGAAATTCAACCTTCTACATTCGGGACTAGCAGGATGAGCGACAGACTGCCGATAGAGTTCTCCTCGGGAACCACGATCAAAATCGAGCAAGTGGGAAGTACAAGTACTGATTGACTTGGCAGCAGATTTTCTTTGATTGTGTCATATATGTTTCTTGTCATTTAATGGTGAAAAAGATAACATTGGTATTATTATAACTAATAGGTTTTAATGTAAGTAATTCGCTAGCTGCATTAATTATCACCAAACTTATCTTGCTAACGTAAGATGCCTGCAGGCAAAGACAATTAAGGTCCACTAGCCTGCAAGCTGACCAGCTAGGTAGTTGGGATGGGATAGTAGTCTACTTGGGGACTGACAGTGTTTAATATCGTGCTAAACACTTGTTTTCTTAGATAATTAATAGTTATAATGCAGTTATAGTAATACAATTTGGTCATCATAATCAGAAATACTCGAAAGCATCTGTCACTTAATTTTTTCATTGATGTATTCTGACATTAAAAACATGAATTGTATTTAATAAAACTATTTTTGTAATTGTAGCTGACGTCCTGTGGTGATCTACTTTTCCCTTACAGCCTCTGACGCTATTCTAGGTTTACTAGAGTATTACTAATAGATATGGCACGTGTGACTGGTATAATGATAAGGGCGCCAGCAACTGACTCATACCTTGATGGAATTTATATAAATAGTGCATTATAACTATTAATTATGCAAGAAAACAAGTGTTTAGCATGATATTAAACATTGATGACGATATGAATGTTCATAAACATGATCAATGCGATATTTCATGCCCAGCCCAATTAGATGCCATTTCATCATCACTATGTTTTTCTTAATTAGGCATATAATAGTTTCAAAGTGCTGTTAAGGTTTCTTCTGGTGTCATCAGTCACACCGCGGACCTGTCAGTCCCCAAGTCGACTACTATCCCATCCCAACTACCTACAGTATAGCTGGCCATTTTGCTGCATTTTGATCGTGGTTCCTGAGGAGAACTCTATCGGCAGTCTATCGCTCATCCTGCTGGTCCTGGATGTAAAAGGTTGAATTTCAGATCGTATTTTAAACCACTGAAATTGTGACAGCGTATCTGAAACTGCGAAAATAACAGGACTGAATATTGTAAAGCAAAAATAAGAGGACTGAATATTACCGCTTGAATAATAAAGATGCGAATAAAACACATCGAATATTTTCTCCTGATTTTTTCTTTTGAAATTTATTTTGATGCGAAAATAAATGAACTGAATTCATGTAGTTGAATTATAAAGATGCACTTTAAAAGATATATGTTTTGGAACTGAATTTTGGATGCCGAATATTTTTGTACTGAGTATTTAAGCAATGAAATTACAATTGAAATGATTTCAGTTGAAATATTCAATGTTTAAATGTATACACATATTAAATTACAGTCCCCAAAAATTCAAAGCATCATTAATGTACTGCGTTTTTATTCGATAAGTGTAATTCAACGTGTTTTTTTTTCATCAACGACTTTTGTCATTAATTTACTTCCATAATCACTAACCAATGAAAACCCCAGGAGAAATAAAATAAAAAAGTAGAAAAAACTTTGTGCGCAGCCAGCTGGGTTCTCATTGGCTGACGCCCAGTATGTGAATCTGCTCTCAGTACCATGCTCACTCTCATGTCACCCATATCTTTACAGTCTTTCAACCCATTAAGTGCATTCACTTCACTTGAAATAAACAAACGTTTTTTTTTCTTTTTTTAAATAAAATTAAAATAAATTTTTAAAAAATGGCCCTTTTTTAAAGTGCATTTATTTAACCCCCTATATCTTATTAATTAATTAGTTAATTTAATTAATTAATTTTTTTCTTCATTCCATACATGGAAAATATGAATTTGCTAAGATAATTTCTTATCTCTCTAATGTCTAATATTTATGATATAATACCATGGGTTACACCCTCCCCACTCAAAGGTGTGTACGTCCCATTACACCCACACAACTGCCTAAATTGTGCCTTAAGAGTTAGGGTAGGAACATCAGCATGGTTGTAGTTCTGTAGTGCATCTGCAAAAGCTACATTCAGCCCTTGAAAGAGTGAGTGGGCTATAGAGAGTAAAGGGTTCCCTAACTGACTGTAGTGCAACCTTTCCGGTGGTGCTCTGTGCCTCACAGAATGCCTAGGAGCAGTTTCACTTTCAGCTTCTTGTGTGCATGTCAGAGGTAACGTTCTTGCATCCCCAACCTCACCACCTGCATAGTCATGACTCTTTTCCAATGGTACTTCTTGACCAGATTCAGTGACAAGGGATCTCTCATTCCTGCTGTTGTCATTCGATGACTGACTTGCAAAACCAGGAAGGCTCTGGTCAAAAATACTGGGCCCATCAAGGAAAGGATCCACCATACATGGGGAAACAGGTAAGTGTACATCCCCTATTCCTGCATTGTCAGAGGAGGGTTCTGGGGACCTCTGGAAGGGCACCCTTGTTGGTGTGAGGGAAACAGACTCTCTTTTAGGACCTCCTTTTCCCATGAGCAAGCTCTCAAGTTCTCTCAAGTTCTTTTGGGCTAAGTTCTGCTGAGGAATCATCCCTGAGTGGGACCTTATCTGGGTAAGAGTTACTGACCTTTTGTCTCTCACAGTTGAAATGTCCTCAACTCCCTTTGGAGGGAGCTTACCAGGGTATGTCTCAGTAATTGCTCTATCAGAGAACATTTCTCTCTCCAATTGTCTTGTCTTTCTTTCCGAGTTGGCAGGAGCCAAATGCACATCAACTGGAGGACCTACATATCTTTGCGTCCCCGCTAGCTGTCTTCTTCGGTAAGCTACTGGTTCTGACTGGATCATAATCCTAGTTTCAATCCGGTCAGTATTTGATAACTCAGACCCATCTATAACATTGAAATTAGTCCACCCCCTGGTTCTAGGTCTATGATTAGATGGTTGAGGGAGCTCTTCAGACTCAACAACTGGCAAGAATCCGCAAGGCAGCAATAGATCACGGTGTAGTGTTCGATATGGACCGTCTTTGCCCTCTGGCCGGACCGTATATACCAGAAGTTCACCTGCACATTTGACAACCACATGAATGTCAAGCTCCCATTTATCAGCCAACTTGTGCTTCCCTCTTAACCGAACATTCCTCACAAGGACACAGACACCTGCCTCAAGGGTGGAATCAATAACTTGCTTGTCAAAGTGGAGCTTGTTGCGTTCAGCTATTTTTGAGGCATTTCCAATGGCAATTTTGTAGCTTTCCTCTAGGCGGTTCTTTAGGTCCTGCACATACTGAGAATGCGACTTTAGTGAACTGTTGACAGGCAGACTAATAGCCAGGTCAACAGATAAGTGTGGATGTCTACCAAACATCAATTCATGGGGGGTGACGGGGTCACATCATTCCGCATACAATTGTAAGCATGCACTAGAGGTTTTACAAACTGTTGCGAGCGAGACTTATCCTTGTTGTCCAGAGTGCCCAACATCTGTAGGAGGGTCCGATTAAACCTCTCTACTGGGTTACTCCTTGGGTGATATAGTGTGGCCCTCACCTTCTGGACCCCAGCCATCCGGCATAATTCTTTCATGGTCCGAAATTCAAAGTCGGGGCCTTGGTCACTTCCGAGTTTCTCAGGGACCCCATAATGCACCATGAATTCTTTCCACAGACACTAAGCCACAGTCTGTGCCTTCTGATTTCGAGTCGGTATAGCTACGGCGTACTTTGTAAAATGATGTGTTAGCACCAGTATGTCTCGTGTTACTCTGGTCTGGTTCCAATGAGAGAAAATCCATGCAGTCCAGTTCCAAAGGTCTACTGAGCACAATGCTCTGTATGGGGGCTGCCCTCTCCGGCGGGGTCTTTCTCCACACACAGGTCAAGACCTGCGCTTGCAGGTCTTGATTCTCTGCTCTCATTCTGGGCCAATAATATCGGGACCTCAAAAGATCAAACCAAGATGACCTAGGTCATCATGTAAGCTTTTGAATGCAGTAGCTCTCAATTCAATTAGCAGTACCAACTGGTACATGACCTGTCCACTGTCCTGTTGGGTTCTGTACAACACGCCATCTTTTAATTCCAATCGTTTCCACTGTCTGAGCCACAAGGCTAATTCTGGGAGTTCTCGCCGCATTGACGGAGAAGGCATGTCTCCTGACTCCAAATGTTCAATGACGAGATTGGAATCGAATCTTTGTTTGTCTCTGATCTCCTCTTTAGTCAAGGGACAGACCACCGGGAGTCTGTGATCATTTTCCTCCTGGAAGCTGTTTGGTGGAACATCAGGGTGAATAGCAAAAGATTCCACAAAAGTGATTGCTAACTCGGAAGACTTGGTGATTGGATGAGGTCAATGAACATTGTGCCTCTCACAGATGGCTTTTATTGCTTCAGGGAGAACAACTTCCTCAGCTCCCTGACCCTTCAGGTAATGCAGAGTGAACTGTTTAATTCTCTCAGTCTCTTTTTTGGTGACAAAATCATCCTGATCTCTCCCTGTGGGCGTCGTGAGAGTCCATCTGCATCTTGATCTTGAGTTCCTGCTCTGTATTGGAGTTTGAAGCTATATGTCGAATTTAGGGCTGCAACTAACGATTATTTTGATAATCGACTAGTCATCGACTATTAAAACGATTAGTCGACTAATCAGATTATAAATTGCATAATTATAAAATGGCTCCTATTTAGCTACCCGCTTTTACATTTACCATGAGGTTATTTAAATTATGTGGTAAAATAATAAACACAAGAAACCAAATGCTCCGTGTCACGGGCCCATACCACCTCGGCCATGCATCAAATTTTCAACGCTGTGTTGTCCATTATCCCCTAAGCCCCGATACAGTAGTTGAGTTACATTTACATAATTGTAACAATAATTCAAGCTAAGGCAAGACTTTACCATTGTCAATGATTGGCTATAATGAATATAATAACTGGCTTAATGAAACATCAAGTTTTCAATGCAAATTTATTTCAACAATGCTTTAGTAATACACAACAGTGGATAAGAAAAAAGTGCAAGTACAGTTGAACTAGAATCATAATTTCAAACCACACAAAAGCACACACCTGCCATTTCCATTTATTGCACCATGAACTAAATGGCTTGCCATTATCGCCCATTTCATTTAGCCAAACCCATCTCCACTTATTTTTTTACTGTTTTGTGCCGTTTCTGTGCCTTCCTTTAACAGAAGCGCGTCCATGATGACAAAACCGAAAGCAAATTGGCACGCGCGCGAGTGATGCAAATCGTATTTATGTCCTGTAAAATATGGCTTTACGGACTATTTATATTGAATATGTTGACAAATAGCCTAAACTCATTTTAAAGTAGGCTGAAAAATCCCAAGATCCCCACCTAAAATATGGGAAATTTAGAGCAGCTTCCCATTGCCATTCCTCTGTTAACAGCTAGAAAACGGACTTAAAAATTGCTGTTATTTAGTTATTTTTAACGGAGCATAATTTCTCGCAGCAGTTGTGACATTGGAGCCACTGTCCTGTATCTTGAGCTTCAGGGTTTTGGCTTCTTTATGTATTTAAGCAATGGGTTTTCTCCACTGTTTTCTGACCTTTTTTTAGATACTATTACCGAATGAGACACTTCATGACACACCATGCACTGACTTCCAAACATAAATACGTTCGATTCTTTTTTGAAAATGTAAAATATACTACTACTAGCCTATTATTATTATTATTATTGGATACGCCAGGCAACAAGAAGTCCGTGCCATTCACCCTTTTGCAGATCTCGTCTTTGTTTTGGGACATTAAAAGCCTTTGAGACTGATGTGGCACTAAATGCTGAGGAATTATTTTCTCCTTACTTTTAAGTTTGGTATCTTAAACAAGTGTCAGGAAATAGCTTGCAGCCTGTAGGTTACTCCGCAGCCATCAATGTTTAAGTGAACTGCCGAAACCATAATGGTTATTTTTCGGAAGAATAATTAAATTGTAATTAAACAAAAGAAAAAGACATCCTTTCCAGAACTTTGTCTGCCTTAGCTTGTTTAGCCCCTCCCCCCCATTTTTTCCCTTCGGATCTGCATCTCATTATTAACCTTTAGTGCACTTAGTTGATGGAAATCCGTCATAGCGACAGAAAACTTGAATCCATGTGTCCCAGACTTTAGAGCGTTTAATACGCTTTGACGCTTGATTTGTGGCCACCGTTCTTCTACCTGTCGCTGAATGCTATTGCGCAAGAGCGAATCTCAGCAGAGTGTCACGTATTGGTGCACTATTGGAAAGCGGTAGTATTGCACAGGTAGAAAGGAAGGAAAATGTCTCACTCCGTTTAAAAATACGTCTGGCGACAATTATTGACAATGAAATTCATCGGCGACTATTTTTATTGTCGATATTTATCGACAATGTCAAATAATCGTTGCAGCCCTAATGTCAATAAGGCAGACAACCACCTGTAGTTCGTGGCATCCAGCTTAGCAGAAGTCAAAATGTACATTCGGGGGTTACTGTCAGTGACATCAACACCATACAGATAGTCACTGAATTTGGTTATGACCTTAAGGCCAGGAACTCTAGCTTGTGAGCAGGGTATTTTGCCTCACTTTTTGTCAGTCCATGGCTTGCAAATACAATCTCTCTCATATGTCCATCCTGTTCTTGATACAGAGTTGCTCTAAGTCGCATTGTGCTAGCATCTGTGTGGAGGATATATGGAAGTTTCGGGTTCGCAAATCCCAACACAGGGGCTGCAGTGAGCTTACTGATGATCTCATTAAATGCTTTCTGGCATTCTGAAGTCCATCTCCCTCCAAATGACTGCTTTGGTTCAAAGTACTTAGTGGTTCTCTCTCCCTCTTTCCGGCGGTGTTTCCTGAGAGGGGTGTATCCTGCAGTAAGGTCACTGTGAGGCCTGACGATCTTGGAATAATCTTTTACAAAATGTCGGTAGTACCCTGAAAATCCCAGGAATGACCTCAGCTCCTTGAGGTTCCTTGGTACTAGCTATGTCTTTAGGGCTTCAAACTTCTATGGGTCAGTCTCAACTCCATGCTGGGATACAATATGACCCAAATATTTGACAGACGTCTGGAAAAATGTACATTTTTCTGGAGACAGTTTCAATCCATACTCTTTAAGTCATTTTAAGACTTGCATCAGCCTTGACTCATGTTCCTCCAGGGTGTTCAAAAAGACTATGAGATCATCAATGAAAACCAATGCCTCTTTCCGATTCAGGTCTCCCATACATCTCTCCATCATTCGTTGAAATGTACTTAGTGCATTTGTTATCCCCTGCGGCATCCAATTGAACTCCCAGAATCCGAGGGGACACACAAATGCTGTCTTCGGTTAGTCGGTTTCTTCCATCTTCCAATCTGGTAGTATTCGGATTTTAGGTCAAGCACCGAGAACCATTTCGAACCAGTCAACAAGGAGAACACTTCGTCCAAATTTGGGAGAGCATGAGCATCCTTTATGGTCTGCGAGTTTAGCTTCTGGAAGTCAATGCATAACCATAGAGAATCATTCTTCTTCTGAACTACGACGACGGGGGAAGCAAATGGGGACTCAGACTCACAGATGATGCCTGAATCTAGCAGTGCTTGCATGTGTTTTCTAACTGCATCTGCATCGATGCTTGAAAGGGGTGTCATTACTCAGTCTGATATGGTGCTTCACTTTGTCAGTATGCCCATAATCCGAATCATGCTGGGTGAAAACTTCTGGCATAGTGCTTCATGATTCGCTTCCTCCACTCAGGTGGAAAAGGGAAGTCGAAGTCAAGCTTTCCGGTTTCAGAAACATTTGAGTCTGCTGGGTGCTTTTTCCCCTACCACTTGCTGAACAGCATGGACTCCCGCTAGAATCATTTGGTGAGGAATTTTTATGTCATTTTGAGTCTCATTTCTCAGCAGAATTGGCACTCGAGAACGGTGTTTAGCAGGCAGTGTGCAGAGAGAACTAGCCACTAACAACCCACCAGGGAGGGAAGACTTGAAGGAAGCTTCCACCGCAACCCACTTATGACCATTAGCACTACTCACCAGGATGAGTCCATCAATGACAACTGTGCCACCTGCTGGCACAACCTTAGGTACACGGCCTTGCAGCTTCACCCACCCAAGAGCCTCGGTGCTTGCTTGCCTTCATCGCACTTCCAGAACTTTCAAAACCACTGTAGTCAAAGTAAAGGACATCTAGGGAATTGGTGCCAATTAAAACTTGTGGCACACTATTCGTATCAGGGACCACCAGCTCCAAAGTTGGTACTTCAGTCTCTTGTCTTACAAATGCCTCTGGAAATGTCAGGTTTACTTCCCCCAGGTAGGGCACTGCCTCCCCATTGGCTCTTTCTACTTCCAAATCTGCATCAATAAGCTCACGCAGAGACTTTAAGCAATGATGAGGTAAGTGTCTCTTGTAGAATGATAATGGAATAGTGGTCACCTGAGAACCCGTATCAAGAAGACAGCTGACTTCTTTACCCTCAATAATGATCTGAGCAGTGCATTTTGTCCCCACTAGCCCTGGTTGTAGTCTGGTGGACGTTCTAGCCTATTAGTGGTTGAATTCCTCGACCCAGGTTGTCCACTTCTCTCCTTGCCAACTGGCTGATACTGGACTGCCATGGAGCCTTCTCGGGTGCATGTTGATGGCACAGCCTGATAGCTCTGAGCTTCAGGCACGCTCACATGGGCTCGGAGCTGCAATGGATTGTTCAGGCTAGCGGGTAGTAAGACTACCTGAGGAGCTTTTGATACAGGAGCTTTTTTTCTCTACGTCTGTGCAGTTCAATTATCACAGGGACCAGCTAATCAGTTCTAGGTTCGTCTCAAGAGAAAATGAGTAGTCGCATTATGCAGAACAGCAGGAGCAAAAGAATGACACATGGACTCAAAGTTTAAAAAACTTGGTACTATATTGAATGAAATATTGACTGGTTGTAGAAAAAATGTTAAGTCAGAAAAAGTCAGATTTATAAAAACATGCGCACGCACACCTGCAAGCAATATACGCGTTATAAATATCACACTACCTGGGATTGTACGTACGTGGATTTGCTGCATATTCCGCCCTCTACACACCCCCATTCAACCATACATGGTCAATGCAAATCACCTCTTGCATATTTAAGCTTGTGATATAAACCTGAAAAACTCATGGCATCATGGCAACCGAGAGGAAAAGTAAAGAGAAATATTTCTGCAACCGAGATAGATGTGTATGGAAGCCCATTTCCGCCACTGTGGAAAAAAATATATCGGAATTTCGACTTAGTTATTATAAAATTATATAATTATATAAATTTTTTCCCATGGTGGCATAAACAGGCTTCCATAGTATAACAACCGGCCACCTGATGCATCCAAACATCGCCATCTGCATTTCAGAAGCCGATCGCACGCACGAGCGTGAGCATCATTATAGCGATTTTTCTCTGCACTCTGGGGGTTTGAAAGGGGGGTGAGGAGCCAGCGCTTGAGAGGGTAGCCGCTGTCACCTGCATTTCATAACAGAACGACTGAATACATGAACAATGAATAGTTATAAATTGCACAATGTTTTTATCACCTTACCAAGAAGCCAGCCAAAGCACGCAGCACCAGCCTGCAGTTTTCTCCCTACACTACTGTGTTCCAAGATAAACGAGCCAGGCCATCATGCAACCACGTTTGTCAGGACCATATCAGCGCCACAAATAATTTGCACATTTATAGATTGCACATGTTTTCTATTCACGTACATAAATTCGTTTTCATATGGAGCCTATATTGCAACGTGAGTGCAGTCAATTGCGCCGATTACATTTGGGAAACCGGACACTGCTGCAAATTGCCTTTTGATGTTGCCCTGTTCTCCCACAGTGTAAGGGAATTTAATGTATCTACTAGTCATTTTAATAATCCCATCCAAAACATAAGGTCCTTTGTCATTGTTGTTTTAATTTGATCTATAAGATACCTGATTTGTGTTTCACACTGTATTTGCTTCGCATGTAGGATCAATAAGTCTGATAGTTAAGATCCGCTGGTCAGTCAGTTCTTTAAATGGAGACTAGTATTCCATCTTGCGTCTTTCTTCACGCCCCCCTGCCAAATATATAGAATATTTCATCTCTTGGGTTTTACTATATGAAATAACCAGCATCGTTCATTGTCACTTTGTGACCTGCATACATGCCAAATTGGCAGTGGAATTAAGGTCAAACAGTGCTGGGGTAGTTACTCAAAAAATTAATTAGTTATTAGTATAAGTAAATTGCCAATTACTTTTTTAAATTGTAATTAATTTACTTGTCGCTCCATTTGAAAAGTAAATTACACTATTTCTTACTTCACGTTTGATATAAACTATAAATCTAAAACTATTAAATCCCCAATTTACCACATAAAAATAAATGGACAAAACATCAAAGTCCTTTCATTACATTATTTTCAATGCTTTGTGCAGGAATGTTCTTATTATGGCTTGGACAGGTTGCTCATTGAATTTACAGCAGTAGAAAGGTGGGCATAGCTTTTCACAGTCTGCCTAATATTCTTGTCTTTTCAGGCAATAAACTGAAAATAATGAAAGTATCTCTGCTAGTTGAAGCACCCTGTCTCTTCTGCCATGTTAAAATTTCCTTTCTGATATAGAATAATGTGACTAAAATTGATCAGCATAAAACAACTGTAAAGTGTGTGAATAAGATCCTGTATAAGGCAGTGGTGGCAACCCTAGTCTTGATCTTATGGGTTCCCAACCACGACCATGTGGGTCCCCAGCTGTGGCGGACTTTTGTCATAAATGGCACAATCATTTTAATCTTGTCAATATATACCAAAAATATATTACCTTAATTGTTAAGTTTTCACAGATCACACAGAGCGATGTCATGCTTAGTTAAGTTCTTTTGTTGCCTTCTCAGCTGAGCCTACCTACATTTAACACTGTGTATGTCCGGAAAGTTTTTTTTTTATTTGTATTATATGTCCACCAGTGGGCCCAGTGGATCCTTCCAGAATCCCACAGCTGGCATAAGCCCCGGGAAAGGAGGGTACGCTCCTGGGTTGGCACCAAACAGAACAGGGAGCCATACTTGAGTGTATGCAGTCCTTCAGCCCCAGTCTGACATAGCTGGCTACTCTGGTGCAGTGCCTGCATCTGGTTTGCCCCTCCGCTTTAACGTTACCACATGCCAGCGTACCTTGATTAACACCTCCAGGTTAGTAAAGCGGGAATCCAGGTACATGCCACTCATTTCTGTCTTAGTGATTTCTCATTTTTGAACTTCAGCCCACTCCTTTCCCCACAGAGCGGTCACATGTAGCCTATGCAATAACCTTATTAACTGGCTCTACCAGGGAGTGGGCTACCACCACTTGGAAGCAGGTACTTGCCTTTGTGCAGTGTTTTCCTGTTTTGTGGAGGAAATGAGGTGGGTCTTTGACTGTTTCAATTACAGAAACCTTAGCAGTGTCAAGTGGCTTGGATAAGAAGGCACACGCGGATGCATTTTATCACATACTATCTGAGCGGACAAAACACAAGTTAACCTCCCTTCAGATCCCACTTTAATCAACCTAGCTCTCTGCATTGATAGCCAGATTAATCAATCCAGACGAGAGCATCACAGAGGGCAGTGGTTGGCCCGGATGAACTAACCAGCTAAGGTTAATTCTTTAGTGCCTGGACCCAGGCCCATGCAAGTCGACTGGACTTGCCTTTCCCCTGCCAAAAGACGGAACCGAATGCAAAAATATTCTTTTTGGTCAGCCAGACCACTTCATCGCTACGTGTCCAGTAGTTGCACGATGCAATACCCACACTGCATTTGTCAGCACTGTTTTGTGAACGTTGACACAACTGGCAACAGCACCAACTTATGTGACACATTCAAATGGTAGGATAAGTTCTATTTGGCCAAAGTATATTTCGGGTAATTTTGTCTTTTTCTCTTTTATAAATATCGCAATATTTATTTCACATCTCATGATGCGGTATCGTGCTGCTATATGCTGCCTTCAAGTCCTACTTGGAAAATCCAGCTAGGGAGAAAGGAAATCGTAATTATGACATAACGTGTTCAAGTGGTTAACTCAGAGCAAAATGGAGGCAATAAGAAAGCTACTTTTTGTTTTGCTGTATTTTTCATTCCTCCAACATCAAAACGTATTCATTTTCATAATCCCTTGCTCAAACAGCAGGCTGCTGACCAGTTACATATCAAATATTGACACAAAAACCTATCAAATTTTTTTCATGGTTACACCATTTAATAACAATCTCCTCAACATTCAAAACAATTCAGAGTTGACATGCTTTATAAAATTTACTACTTCCAAAATAATTGCCTTTCGCAGTGGAGCTATCCGTGCCTTCATCACGATTGTTTTAATGACAAGCCCCCAACTCAGGAACTTAAAGCTTCAAGAAAATCCTGAGTTTCCCACTGGTAAATATGACTTTCTAGTGGTGTACACATGTTCTCATCTCATATTTACAATTTTTCCAACATGACTTGAAGGCAGGGATATTATGCAGCCCAAGTGTGTGGTAAAAGCCCATGCCCATCAGCGAGGAAGAGGGCATTAGTGGGTGTGGTTGCAATATAGTTTCCTTCATCCAGTCGGACTTTCCTCCCAGCCATGTCATCATGGGGTCTCAGTAAAACTTACCGATCTGGGTGGGGGTGGGAGTGCTGTTGGTAAAATTGGCCAATCACAAAGACAGCGGGTATTGCTCCGGTGGACCAACTGGCCAAATTTTAAATATTGTTATAGATAATAGCTTAACCAAAATTGTTGTAAAAATGGTGTGGAGTGGTCATTTGATCTATGTTTTGTGACTAAAAAATGTCAAGATAAGGAGGGGGCTCAGGGTTGAACGTGGTGCTCAAGGTTGTTTGCCCTCCCCCTCAAATTCCACCCCTGAGGTATGATCAAAGTCATTACAACGACCTGGGGTGTGTTTCCCGATAACAATGATTCTAAACATATGTCTTACAAAAGGGACTTCTTTTCCTACATGTGTTTCCTGAACAATCTCTTAAGAGATTGCTTAATGGCGAGCTTCTTAAGAGAGACCTTAATAGGCACCAAAACACCTGATTGGTTGACATTGACACATTGGTTGACACCTGCACGCACCAATATGTGTGCATATCAATGATATTGGGATGAGCAATGGCACAATAGCGGAACAAAAAAAATGCGTTACTGTCTAAATGTAAGAATGTCGTACATGCTTCAGTACTGACTACTAAGGAAAATATATTAAACCTGTATGTAAATGAACCTGCGATGTCGATTCTTTCAACATTATGTACCAAAGTTTTGATATACTATGACTTCGGCACATTTAAAGAGGTGTGTGCATTCAGAGCGCAATGACGAAACCTAACAAAAATTCTAGTCATGTATCAGACAAAATAATTATAACTATGTTAGTCTTATTTTAAATGAGCAGTATGAGCCGACAACAGAGAAGACTCAGACTCAGACTAACCTTACCTAAGAATATCTTACTGAAGATATACTTAACTAAGACCATTTTGGGAAACATATTGGAGCTTAAAGAGAAAATTAAGAAATGACCAAACTGAGCTGGTTGCTTCACCACCTTATGATTGGTGGAAATGTGTGGAGATAGCGGTGTTCTGCGCATGAATTAACTGAAGGAAAACAAGTATATTCTGTATTTTATTAATTATTAGTAGGATACCACATTGTGATGTACCGGTGCATTCCCAAAACTCTGGACTTTATAACTTCAATCCCCCTACTTAAAAAAACTTGATGGATTTCAATGTAAATATACACAAGTGAATGTTAATTCCGCTAGCACTTGATAATTGAATAACATGGTGATTCTCGATTTGCTAGTGGAAATTACCACGCAGTAATAATAAATACCAAAATAATTGCACATAGTAAATCACGATATACACCATGTGAACAGCAAACAAGTGTCTTTTCGGTTTTACCTCACTGACACACTTCAAGTCTGGCCTTTACCGAGCCGACCCTTCTGTAGTGGAAAACTGAAGCGAGCTGGAACCGCACTGCGACTAGTCTTTTTTTTGTGGTACGGCTTGAGTACGGGTCCATTCCTGTATGCCAGTGGAAAAGCACCATTAGTGCTTTGTGGGACTACCTAATGTGACCATGAGGTGGCGCGTATATGTTATTGTGATAGAAGCTATTGTGACCACACAGAAAAACAGCAAAAATTGTCCTAATTGCTTCACGGAGACCCGTTAAAGAGGAATTGTTAAAATATGGAGTTTTGGTAGAGGAGCTACTGTTGCTCTGCTTAGGAATTCCAAATTTCTTAACCCTTTATGGCGATGTTCTGAAAGCTTTTTATTACTTAGGCGGTGCTAGTTGGTTGACAGAACAAAGGCAGCAGTTAATAAAACCCTGCAAGTACTAAAAAGAAGTGTTCTTGTGCTTAATCTTTTCACTTCAAACAAAGCTTTCAAATCGGTTTTATATTTGCAATCACACATCTTCAAAAAATAGATTGAATAAAGCGGCATAATTGTGGTTGGGAGGTGCACTTAAAATTTAAATGCATCTGGAATTGTATTAATAAAAGTATAGCATGCATTACTGACTTCAAAGTTCACCCATGTATTATGCAATGTATTCCAAAAACATGGTGAATATTATGAATTTTAACAGTATAGTCTGTGAAACCCCCAAAAGATTTGATATTAAATAATCTGATGAAACATTCAATATTTTAGAAGATATAACTTATGCAGGGAAATGTATTTTTGGTAACATTCTGAAAATCCATCCGTTTTTAAAGTGCTCATTCTGTACTGGGATATTCTGCATTTCCCTTAAAGTAAAAGTTTATTGGTAGCAAAACAATCCGCACAATGGCTGTGTATACAATAGGATCTACAAAGATCTACAACATTAACATGTATGCTATAGCCACGCCACCCAACTCCACTACCACTTATATCCCCCGATGGACGGTGCATTCAAAAGTTAGCCCTTCAATTACCCTTTATAAGTCATATTAAATATGTATTCTTCAGCAATGCTTCTTTAACATGGCAAAGCATTCAACCTCTAAACTACCAGATTCATTAAACATGAATTTTATTTGTTTACGGGTATGAACTACTTGCATCAATGACATTTGATATATTTATGGTAGCGGGTTTAGATTTCTAAATGCTTATTTATATTATAACTATTAGCTCTATTATGCAATGTGGTGGTATAGTTATAATTTCTAACTGTTCCATGTAATGTATTTCAAAGTAACAGAACCAGGAATCCATCCTTTTTTCCCCTCTATATGAGCCACAATGTCAGAACAAACAAATCCCATATAGCAATTTTATATGTAACCTTTTCAAATGAAGAAAAAAGGTGATTTAAAGGACAAACAAATCAGAAAAACAACTTTCTTGGTTTAAAAAAGGTTTCAGGCTTTAAATGCTGGCAGCTTATGCTCAGTTGTTACTAATGTTTACAACGTAAGTGCTGGGCAGTACACGTGCATAGGTAAAACAGTGTGCATGTCCACAAGTGACACTTCCCTTGGCAACACAGCCCCAATTCTCAACTGGCAACCAATGGCTAGAAATGAATTGGACACCACCTGTTAGACATTTGCTGCTTTCAAATTATTTAACTTCAGCGATAATGGTCTGCTGTCAAACAGTCTTTTACTTGGTTCTTAGCATTCACTGGATCGACCTGAAATGTAAAGAATTCATCAGTGTGGTTTAATTTCAGCAGAGTTTTGCAAACATACAAGAAAACAAGATTTAAACACCATGCCTTGAATCCTTAGGTTGGGTTCTGATTTATATGTCCCCATTATCAACGACAAATATGGAAAGTAGTTTCCAAGGAGAGTAGATAGCACCTCTGCTTGTGTACATAAGAACAAGTCAAGGCTTGTTCACCCTAGAGGCTATGCTAAATATTGGAAACTATGAATCAGTAGTCTCAGTATAGTCAAAGTGTTGAGCGTTGTCATGCTTCTCTGTGGGTGGGGTCATATTTGTCACATGACATTTTTTAGCCAATCAAAATCACTGAAACGAGGATAGGTAAGTAGATCCTTTATACACACCCTGGTCATTGAGCATCTGTGAAGCTGCAATGCTACCAGTTCTTCTCCTGTGTAAACAAGACCAAATAATAAACAGTATTCTTTCTAAATAAGGAAAGTGTTTCAGGTGCCTACAATTTCCATTATCTATGCATGAATAACTGCCATTAAATGACAAAAAAAGCCTTAGGCCAACAAATCTACAGTAATGGTGTAGATGTATTAGTATCCCAGTCAGGGTTTGCGCCTGCTTACTTCTCTATGTAAAAAATGCAATAATGATACATTAGAGAAAAAAAAATCTTCAATTGTTTGTTTACAAAAGTAAAGAAATAGTTTTACTTGGTTTGCAAAGGTCATACTCTTCACCTTTTGTCTTGGTTGAATTTGCATCTGCAATGTCCACCTGCAAAGACAAAAATGTTACTTGTGCAGTTCTTCTGCCACTATATGTGTGCATTCCTATGTGCAATTACAGGGACTTTGTATAGAAGAAGAAAAATTTTACCATTAAGAATGATAGTACCAATGACACACTCCACATCATTCTGTCTGTTCCAGTGCCCCCCACTCCACTACTGCTTTCTCAGATACATACCATTTCAAATGTTAAAAGATTCTACAATTAGCTTTACTTATTTAACATGATACATCTTCCGAATCTTCTGAAAACTACAGCTACCAGATTCATTAAGCACTAAAAAGTTACATTCAAATGGATGCCAATAAGTTGCATCAATTACAATATGTGGTTTAGATGTCAAAATACTTATTTTTTAAATTTGTTAATACTAGTTCTCTGTGCAGTAATGTGGTGGTCAAACATTGTACATTTATGGTAAAGTACGGCATTGCATTATTTAAACTGCTATTAAAGTAACAGGACAAACCCAGTTTTAATTCATATGTCTACATGTTCATATACATTTTATGTATGTTTCTAAAATTTTTATGCAATGTGAAATATAGTTTGTTTGCCTCTGTTATTTTATGTGCTCATGTTCTTATGTGTATTTTTACACAAAAATACTCACTGAGAAGAATGGTGATACCGATCAGACACAGGACTGCTGCCAGGATCAAACCCCCAACACGAAGTCTGTGATAATCTGCAGCAAGAAACCATTCACATAAGAATTCACAGCTGAAGTGAAATACAAGGCGTTTAATAGTAAATAGTGTGAAAGCAGAGAAATCATGAAAAAAAGAGGAGAAAAATCATAATATAGTACTTCAGACAATCATCACAGAGAATATATGAACATTTTCGAAGCTTTAAAGGACTCACCAAAGGTGAAAGGATCATCTTCGGATGCTGTAAGGTTAACACTTATAATCAACTTTTGAAAACAACATCACTGATTACTTACAAAGTAAACTGAACTGAAAGATATACATTTATTTTGTACAGCTTGCCTCAACAATCCAGTGTTATTGGCTTGTTTTTATTAAAGATGCTCTCATGTGCACTGTATTTTATCCCAGGACTTGAAAAGAAAAAACACAGCTTGCATAGAAATCTATGAAATCTAAGAAAACTTGTGATTGATTTAATATATTTGGTTTTATATTCCTATACAATCCCAAAACACATCCGTGGGGTCTTCGGGGGAAGAATGGAGCCTATCCCAGTGTGATGCAACAGGACTAGCCCTGAGCTTTCCTTTTTCACTTTTTACTAAAACGTATAAAGGTAAAGACCATAGTGTACATGCAAGCAAATTCCATTTCAAAAACACACAATGGAATAAATGCTAAATACATACACTGCTCTGGATCCTCAGCAAAAACAATCGAAGAAACTGCAAGCAAAAAGAATAAAAATAGAAGGCTTTTAAATGATTTTAGTATCACGTGGTTTGGAACAGTGACCAGGGTTTAAATATAGTGGGTCCCCACCGCCCCCACCCTGCTGTGTACCTAACAGGTCTCCTCCTACTCTCTGATCCTGAATATACTGACAGTGATGAATACTAGAGATGCACTGATCCGATATTCGGATTGGTATCGGCGCCGATCCAGACTTATTTGACGGATCGGGTATCGGCCATGCGTGACCGATCCACGTCCTATACTTACTTATTTAGTTTTTGGCAATCTGTAACAAGATAGATTTAACACGAGATAGGAGCTATTTGCACAATCAATCGCACGACAGCTCTTTCCCATTTTACATGTGTTTTTTTTGTGACATTCAAGTCGAACACTAATGCTGCCCCTCAGTCTTTTTTGGTACTCAGTGGGTGTGAGTGCAGTGACTTCTGCCTGCTGTGACGTCATGCGCATTCCCTTCGCAGTACGAGGAGCATAAGATAACACGTGACGAACTGGGAGTATTTTACGCTTTTAACAGAAACCAGTAGCACAGCGATTTGCAATCTTTGTAAAATAAAGTTTCGAGAGGTGGGATTAGTGTTTAAATGACAATCCCACTTAAAGGGCACTCAACTGTGCGAGACAAAAAAAGCAATGGATGATTTTGGAGTCACTAACTTGGACTGTTTTGCGAACTCGCTGCAGCTTGTGATACAAGAGGGGCTGCCATCGCATCAAAGTGTAACTGAGCTGACGCCAATGAGAGAAAAATTGTGTTGCATTTTAAGCATTCGCCAGTTGTGTATACTTGCTCTGAAGATATTCATATTGAACTGCAAATGCCTCAAAAACGCTTAAAACAAGATGTACAAACAAGGTGGAACAGTATGTTATGTATGTTTGTAGTAGCCTAATTAAATATTTTTTGGCATACATTTTTTCCATCGGTATTTACTAGCTCAAAAAAATTCATACATAAAGTATAACTAAGTAAAAAGAGCTCTTGCATCGGAATCGGCATTTGTGTATCGGAATCAGATCGGAATTGAAAAAATGTGGATCGGCCCAACCCTAATGAATACCTACCGTTTCTTGAAAGAAGCTGAAATAGCACTGCAGTGACAGAGTATAGAGCATGTTCTGTGTCCTTTTATCAAAGAATTACCATTAAGAAAGAACAATTTTGCCTTCAACTAAAGCAGTGATATTGAAAGTAATCTTAAAGGCAGTGATATTCTGTTCTTACGTGTAAAGAAGACCAGGGCTGCTGTCTTTGCCATCTTGAACTGTATCTATGAGGGAAATTAAAAATAAAATTTAAGACAAATGACATTTTGCATAAAGAGTATATCTGTGTTTTTAATACTCCTTTAAGTAAAGCAGTTTAATTACTTTGTTGTACTCCCTCTATAGTCTGCAAAAAACACTGATACTACAAATGTCTGTACATGCAGATCCTCAACTACCTCATTAAAATAACCCAATAAAAATAATTACTCCATAATGCTCCCTGAATTAGGAAATATTATGGTTGGAAAAAGATCAGTAGTTGCAGAGGGTCAGTTTTGACAGTAGACTATACAGATATCGTAATACAGAAAAAAATGCTTTAAGTTACAAGCAAATGAAAAGTTAACATTTACTATATTAGAACACAATTCCACCCCCCCCCCAAAAAAGACTGTCCAGATGGAAAAATTCTGTAGCACTTCTCGTACAACAAGGCTCCTGTAATTTTCCATGGTGCTTTATTGGGGAATGATTTAGTCCACAGCTATTAGGTATGCCTTTACACAGAATACCACCCTAGGCTCTCATATTGAAATGTCTATCAAGGACAGAAAGAGCAGAGGGTGGGAGATATCCAGGACTTGCAGTGAATACCACGACTGAAATTAATCTTCATTTCCCCAGTACTGCCATTTCATTCCTTTGATCACAACAAGCTTAGTACAATGCTGCTGAAAAGAAGGCAGCATCTTGCTGGGGAGTTCACGCTGTAAATCTTCTGCACCACAGAGTGGTCTCACGCTCTTATTCTGAACTCAGGAGTAACAGTCTCCTCTGGACATTCCCAAAGGAGTCATTCATAGTAAACAAATTGTCTTTTAAGTGATATCAATGTCAAGGACTTGACGCAAACTTCTGCACATAAACCAGCAACCACCCACTAGTTATCCAAGTATATGTGGTGCTGTCGGAAATGATAGCATTGTATTCCCCGGACCGCTCTGTCGTTTGGTCCGGCAATCTAATCCATACTTGTCCCACACTCACCAACTTCTAGAATTTCTAGAAGTACTGGATGGATCATCTTGAAATATGAACGCTAATGTGTTTCCACCTGAATTCAGTGAGTCCTTGTTGTGATATGTAGGTCTGAAAGGATACTTATTCATTTATTGCACATTACAATTATATGGCAATTTGCTGAATCTTTCCCCACCAATTACATGGATACTCGTATTCCTTTGTATACATTTTTGAAAATGGGAAGAAAGAATTGGCAGGGGGGGATGCTGGTGGGCAGGCAGGTGAGGGAATAAGAAACAGAATTATGGAAGGGGGGTGGTTGAGCTAGGGACAGAACCACTTAAAAATTGAAGCACTCAGAAATATTAAAAATAATGTGAACACATTATATGCTTGTACTCATTATATGATGCTAACAAATTAGAATAATTAATTAATTGTGTAAAACAGATGGGTGCTACATACCAAATACACTGAACTGTACTAGTAACATAAAAGTTCACGGTGGGAAAGCTGATCAGTTAATGCTTACATAGAGGAACTATGGAGAAATATCTAGCTGCCAGTAGTGCTAAAAGAAACACTAACAACGTTAGATAGCCAGATCAAATGACAGGGATGTCTGGGGAATACAATGCTGTCATTTCCAACAGCACCAAATATATACTCTTTATCTTATGAATGGAACTACTTATTGCTTTCTCATATGGAAATGCCAGACTATTTGAACAGAACACTGAAGGTTGATTTATACTTATGCATAAAATCTATGCCGGGGGTAATATAAATCAGCCCTGAAGCTTTCCTGTAGTATAAAATTTGGTTTTATGAAAACAAATCTTCCGTATATAGAAAAATCTTCCACATTCTGACCCTCTGTTCTGCTGAGAAACTACAGAAAGTGGAAACAAATGAGGCAAGTGGGAAAGGCTCCAAGCCAGCCGACATTTTACAAAGCAGGAAAGTGTTTGCCTTTTGAAAAGGGCATCATGTTACAGAGCAAATGTTTGCCAGCACGAGCTCCAGGGAGATTGAGTAAGACTGCCTGCGTGGACCAATTCCCCCGTTAGTCTGAGGCCAACAACCTTCTGCAGTTCCTCTGAAGTGGGCTAGAATTACTTTTTTTCCCCCAACTCTCTGCAGTATTAGATGCCTGTGTCTATCCACCTCATTATATTATGCCTCAGCCCAGCTTCCTGCAAACCAAAGGCAGCACAATGATGACTAAACAGCCCTGTTTCAACCCTTGCAATCAGCTTATATTACAGTATGAACCAGCATGATATTAGTAAATCAGGAGATGGTTTTGGCCATTAAAAATGAGAGCTTGTTGAGATGTAAATGGATCTATAGTTAGACAGTTCTAGAATACTCAAAATTAATAAAACTGTATCTTCCACAGGAAAATAAACAATATCTCCTGTTATGCAACATATTCTCTCAGTGGCCACTTTATTAGGTACACCTACATGCCAGATAGGATCCCCTATTGTATCCAGAATCACAAGTGTTTGGAGATACCTTTTTGCTCACCACTGTTGTACAGGGGTACGACTCCCAAAAGCATAACTGCTAACAATGTTAAATTAGCAACTTGCCTAGTTGGAACCATGCAACTGAATGGCTCCAACTATATTAGTTGCTAAGGGGAACTACTGTGAAACATACCCACGAGCTGTCTGTTTTTACAAGTCAGCACATTCTCCTCTGACCTCACATTAAAATGGATCTTTTCGGCAACAGAACTGCCTCTGGCTAGATGTTTTTTGTTTATCACACCATTCTCTGTAACCTCTTTAGAACATAAAAATCCCAGAACAGTGGCTTCCTCTGGGATGCTGGTGCCGGCATGTCTGGAATGAACCACTACACTAGGTTTAGAATAGCTGGATCATGTGTCTTAGCCATCCTAAAGCCAAACTGCACTGTAACTGAACCCCCTGATACTGACCGCATACAGTACATATTCAGTTGCAGCCACATGATTTGCTGTTTGGAGGAACACTGCTTTGTGTTAAAAAGATACTTAATCACACTCAGTGGCCACTTTATTAACAGGACTTATGTTCATAAGTCATAATATTCAAGCCTTTTAGACACATATAACCATATCAGGTTGTGTGTAGACATCTGTGACGATAGTTTCCCCTTGCTGAGATCCGTACTCTTTGCCCTACTTTGTCACTAACCATAATTGGAAAGGCTAAGCCCAGCAAAAGATGTGACTTGACAATGGAATTCAGACTGTAGCTAAATTAGGATCTGCAGCTTGCCAATTCTGTAGCTGCACCCACTGATGTATAATAAAAGTCAGAGCACTTTACTGTACAATGTCTTGGTATAGTATTTACAGATAAATGGGGCAGCTCTCAGTCACTCTCCAGCACCCTGACCAGCAGCTCTCCAACAACTATGCCAGTTTCTTTGATGTCCTGTCTTTCTTCAGTAGACTATAACTTCGAGAAATCATAAAACGTATGAAAACTGTCAAAACAGTTGAAAGGAAAATGCCTTGATAATCATGTTGTTTTGATCCTTACAAATGCTTACAGGGCTAGATTTTAACTGGTTTTCTTATACATGCATCATGCCCCATTACTAAAGTTAACCAAACCAGAGTTTAAAAAAAAAAAAGAACACCATTTAACTGGTAATCCTGTAAGAAAAAATACCAGTATGATACATCTAACAAAAATACATGTAATTATTTTATAGCAAAATTTACCAGACTCCCTTATGAGTTCAAATACATCAAATTATTACATTATAGGTCCATACTTAATATGCTTACCCATTGTACATTCGGCCTACCATTCTCCCAGGTTATACTTGTAAATTTAAGTATGCAAATCCTGGTATTAACATTGTTTAAACTGATTTTGAACCATCCGTCTGTAACCTTCTATGAAGAATGTGTGTTGGGCACATTTAGTTTGTTTCTGAAGCTTCCTGCCTGTTCACAGATGGCAACTTGAGGCCCTCTCTAAGGGACAGGTTTATTACATACCAAACCTACCTTCATTCAGGCAAGCCAGCCCACCTTCTTTGAACCCTGTTGAACAATGATTTTCTGTGCCAACATCACAAACAGAACTATTTTGTTTCATATCCGTAATCCAATATTCAAGCAAATCTTCAGGATTAAATTAATCAACTAATCACCAGTTACTAAGAATGTGATTCCTGCTAAAATGCCTTGCCTTTGTATACTATAAGAAATGTGAAAAGGTGTTAAGAATAAACACTACAATACAAATAAACATAACAATAAAATGGAACTACTCTAATGATGACTTATGGAGCCATTTAAGCTTTATTTTTTTAACAGCATGTAATGATTAGTGTGTAAATAATGAAACACATTATTGCCAAATCGCTTTTCGTCCTGCTTCGGTCAAATTTATAAAGGAGGAATGAGACTGGAGTTGACTTGTATATTGTGTGTGTGTTGTTTCTGTTGTCTAGCACCCCCACCACCCCCCTTCCAGTTTTGCAATCGTTTCCCTGTCATTAAATCCAGGGTAATGCTCATCCCAAAAAAGCACACCAAAATGTTATAAGGCTGGAAACTGCTATGAGCTATGCTTTAACTAGCCTTTTTCATGGCTCAACTAGGAAGCACATTTAGAATAACACAGTCGTGACTCACGCTTCCTCCCGCAACCTCTGGAGATGACGTCTTTTTCTGAGGGGCTTTTATGCTCCGGCAAACCACTACAGCGGGTCAGGCTTACACAGTTTTCCCAGTCTTTATCCCCAGTAAATATATCACTAGCTAATAAATAGGCTGCTCACTCACAATATATACATCATTATTATTATTCCAAAATCCACAGAAAGAATGAATTCACTAATAATGAAAATGGTATACATTTTGTATTAGTGCCGAACCACTACAAAATATACCCTATAGACTACTGGTAAATATTGTTAAAAAGTTCATTTGGCATTCTACACAATGCCAGCAAGTGCACAAAGGGAAAAATATAGCCTCTTCGCGAACATTCTAAAACGTTAATGGATATTAAATTAATAAAAGCAAACAAAACCCTCCTGACTTTAAGCTGGATTTGAAGAGGTTACGGTTTCAGGATGGAAGACAAACCAGCATCATCATTTGAGAACAATGTGGCCTTTATTAAGTGAAATGTCACGCCTTCTGCATAAACAGGCTATATTAAGGTGTTTTAGCTAGCAGCCTACCGATACAAGTTCAACGAAAAAACAACAGGACTTAATAGATTGTGTGCCTTTTGTTTGGGAACTAGGATGGATTACAGCTGGAACCACAAAAGGGCTGTTTAAACGTAAAGCACACTTAGAAATGAACCGTTTCCGAATATCAAAATGAAAGTAGCGCACGAAACCCTGTGCTGCGTGGCGTGATAAGACTTTTCAAAGATCGCAACATCATCTTCTTAAATCAACTGTCAACATACGTTTGACGCCATCTTTTGAACGTTTGTCATACGTGATGCGAAATTAAACGTATGTCCGGAGTGCACACGTTTTGACGCTACTATTAAAAGGTACTGCTCGAAACTGCAGCAGCTACCACGTATACAAAATGATGTTTATATATATATATATATATATATATATATATATATACACACACACACACATATACGTGTGTGTGTACTGGAGCGTGACAGACAGATTATTTTAACAGTACGAGCTTTCGATAAATTCGTAAAGATGTTAGCCGAACTGGAAACTTATGTTAAGGAAACATACCGGATTCGAGGTGAACAGTTGAAAATCGCGTAGCACTTCAGTTTAATGTTTGACCAGTTCCTTTACGCATTTTAGTTCCCAAAATATAAATATATGTTAATGATTTCCTCGTAAACACTATTAACGCGGTACGGAGCAAAAACATGCGCATTAAGCATAACATAAATTGTCTCATTTCAGTTAATAATAGTAATATCGGTATGAAAATAAAATTAATCCATAGAAAGAAAGGAAGCACTTACCTCTGACGGGTAGAGAGTAAATAAAGTATCAGAAAATGAAAAATAAGACTCAACCTTCTAACATTAAAACGTCGGGATCTTTTGCCGGAGTCAGAAGCCGACACCCTTCTTATTGACGAGCAACAGGTTAGTTCAGTTTGTAAGTGGGCTGAGTTTTGTAGGAAGCACAATGCTGAACTGGAGGTGGGTATAATTCTTTGTTTGCCAGCTTCCGCCGATCCCGGCAACATGAAGGTCCCAACACGACGATTCTGCAATTCGGCTTGCGTTAAACCGGAAAAAGACGTTCTGCCCTAACAACAGAACGACAAAGCTGTGTTCTAGTTGTATTACAACAGAGACTGGAAAAACTCCGCGATTTAGGTTCAAACTTGGCCACAAATGGTGGGGATAAAGAAAATTGTTAAAATAAAGTAGCACATTCACTAATAAAACAGACCAGAAATCTGCAGGAACTTTTTAAATGCATGTTCGTAATACTATAGAAGTTATAAAAATGCAAGTAGATCGTCATTTTTGTTATTGTTCTTCATAATTAAAATTGCATTTGCCATTATTAATGCCCGCAGCAGTTTTGTGGAATCATGTAATTTTCTGGCAGGTATCACATTGTATGACATAATTTTATGTCTCATTTTGGAATTGTACGACATTTATGAACAATACAAATTTCCACGATAAAAACAATATAAGTTCGCTGTTAAATAGGAACGAGTTTTCTTTATTAATATAGTGGTATCTGCATTGAGTCATCGTTGTCTTTTTAAGGCAGGTCCTTCCAATTTAATTCAGCGATGTTCCAAAAATTAAACGCAAGGAAGTGTCCAAAATAACTAATTATACAGTGAGTGGAAATAGTATTGTATCTTTTTAATGTTCATTTCTGTGCTTTTCTGTTCTAGCCTGTGAATTCATAAGCAACTATCGTTCACAAAGCTACATATCTAATCCTTTATTAGTTTCACAATTTTCCAGTTTCATGAGTCATACTGATCACTTAAAACTTCCTATAAAGTTAACTAAGTGGAGTTATATCTTTACAGCCTGTTTTAGTTTCCCCTCATCCTCATCACACCCCAGCAAATGCCAGGAACCAACGCTTCCTCTGGATAGTTGTAAGATCCCTTCTCTTGAGTTTTTTTTCATTGCCATGTATTCAGCCAATGGCAGGTTCCTCTTGAGATGGTTAGATCTCACCGGCCTCTTCATCAGTTTTTCTGAATAGTGGAGGAGATTTTTTTTTTTTTAAAGGTTGTAGGTATTACTACAAATTTACAAGTGAACAGTCCAACAAATACAAGAGAATAGCAAAACTGGTAAACTAAGGAACACTTACTTTGTTCCCTTACATTTGTTCCCTGTAGAAGGAGAAATTATTATGGAATTTGTGCAAGAAAACTAATAACTCCAACAATAAACACATTGAATAGAATTTGGTCAGTGATTAGGTAGCAAGATTTTTTAAATTTCTGCTGAAAATATAGCATTGTATTTTAAGCTAATAAAAGTACGTACACTTAAATGATTCTACATACATAAGAGAACACTAATCCCACCAGCTACAAGTAGGCATGTGAAGACCAAGCCTCCAATTCGCAGTCTTTCATAGTCTGAAGAAAATATTTAGACTAGGTGTTAAAGATCAGCTACACATCATCACAAAACAATACAGATTCTGATGTATGTAGCAGACACTTTTCTCCAAAGCAACATACAGGTGAGGATGAGAGAGCAGGGTCAGCCTGTGTCCTTAGTGCAATCGGGGTAAGGGTCAATGCTCAAGGTCTCAGTGATAATATGAATCTTCTACTGGACACAGGATTTGAACCCACCACCCTCTGGACTGTATATATATATACACACATGCATACATACACACACATTTATTTATTTGTGTGTGTGTGTGTATATATATATATATATATATACGTAGAACATAGAAAGAACAAAGAATAGTCACTTACTGTAAACAAATGGGTCTTCCGATAAGGAAGGGGGAAACAAAAAGAGAAGAGCATATTAGCTCCAAACAAACAATAACCTTTTGTGCTTCTTGCTCTGACATACTGTGACTTAGAACACTATATGCAGTGTTGTTATCTTAAAAAACAACCACATTCATCTTATGCTTATGGAGAGAATGGTACAGAGCTGATACTTGTCTGATGTTTCAGATGTTCCCTGAAAACAAAATTGGCAGGTGTTTGCTTACTTGCTTCAACTTCACTGAAGAATACAGAAAGAACTGTAAAAAAATACAGTGAAGGCTTTTAACATAGGTAGAATGTGTTTAGAACTGAATTCAAAATTCAACTGTGAAACAAAACAGTGAAGTATGAACATTCACTCATGCTCACATATGAAATAATCATGTACATGTTCATGTGTTTTTATTTCACTTTGTATTTATTTGATTTATATTTATTTTAGGCCATGGGTTTTCTATGTGTGATGTGTGTCCTTGGGGAAGTAAAATTGACTCAGCATGTTCCAGTATGCATGATAACTGTATCATATAACTTGCCTTTGGAAATAACTGAGAAAGTGGAAATTCTCATTCATTTGACAAAGTCATAATAGAGACTGTGCAAAAAAAAAGTGATTCCAGCTGTGGTGTCACTTTTTACCTGCAAGCAAAACCAGAGCTGAAAACCGATCCATCTTCTACCCAACCTGAATGAGGAAAGAGAAATGTATATCATAAAATAAATTATTCTGAAATACGATGACAGACAATAAATGACTGGATTATCTGAAATATCAGACAATAAATAAAAAAATAACATTTTCAGTGGAGAAATCTTTATGTAAGCCAGGCCCAGTCATGTACCAAGAGCTGACATTCCTGCTGTTGGTGAGATGTTACCCGATGGCAGAAGGAACACAGCTGCTGTTTTGACAGTAAACGGCAGAGCACAAAGGACTCCAGTGCACCCTTGACCTGCCCTTGATCTTACACTGAGGTGGAATGGAAATGTTTTGGAAACATAAGGCTGTCCTCACCCTGTTGGGCCAAATCCAGTTTGTTTTTTGAAGTGCGACTCCCACTGGTTTGGCTAAGGTAAACGTCAGCTGCCCAAGGTTGTTTTCCAGCCTTCCCAATGGGAAGAAGGGACATCTACATGCAGACGTCTTATTGCTGTTGTCCAGCTGGCTTTCATTATATTCTTGCTTAGGAGAGGCTTCATGTTGCCATTTTTGTGCAAAACAGGCAGCATTAATCAAGCTAATTCTCCATTTGTTCCACTGGATGTTATCTAATATGTAGGATTCATAAGTGAAAACATTTTAAATGAGTTCTTCTTCCCAAATAAAGAATAAACATTTCATCTGTTTTAATATAATATATTAATATATTTAATATATGTGCATGCCACAGTAACACAGCAGGTTAAATGGCATTCTGGTTTCATTCAAGGTTTTCTTTTTTGTAGGATAATGAATACCTGTTGTGTGAAGCGCATTTGATGGGCTAAATTCTGTACTGCATGTATTCATCTTACACCCTGGAACTCAATGTCTGTGCCATAGTACCGCTAATGGGATAAGCTTATTTATTTATTTACTTATACGTGGGGGGCGGCGGGGGTGGGGGGGGGGGGGGGGGTGGGGGGGGGGGGGGGGGGGGGGGGGGGGGGG